>CAIGRH010190966.1:0-15095 GCA_903798295.1 Fraxinus nigra
TCATTCGGTTCGTCGGATCTTGGTCTAGACCCGAGACCCGACCCAAACTTTTCGGTTCTCGATTCGGGTACCCGTTCGGGTCTTTAACTTATGAAGACCGGTTCGGTTCGGTTCAGTTCGAATATTTTGGATACCTCTAGGTGAAATTATTTAAATGATGAAATTTTGATCCAATTAAATCTAGTTACAACCGTTTTTAGTTTAGCCCATGAGAACTTTAAAAATAGAGAAAAATTTATTTTTATATGTATATTTTTAAATATAGAATCTGTTTTTCTAAACTTTACGACATCATTTTATGTCGCGATTCGGGTGTTATGTTATGGGCTCACCAACGGGACGGGGGAATTGCTTGGCGAGTCCGTCCTGCCTTGTCTTCCGTTGTGTACAGTCTCTTGAGAGTCCACGTCCAATAAAAAAAATTTGTGGGTGGGGACTGTAAATCCTGTATACACGTGGCAAAACCCATGAAAAAAATTTAAATTTTCTTTTCCTGTCAAATTTGTCCCTCTGTATTATCAGCAATAACCCACCTTCTCTCAGGTTCTCCTCTTCTTCCACTCTCTCAAATTCTCCACTACAAATTTCTCGAAGATTCGGTTCTTTTCTTCATCCGAGCTAGTATAATAGGTAAGATTATTCTTTGCTTCACATCTTTCATGTCCAATCGGTTAATCAAAGTAACTTCTATATTGTTTTCCGGTTTTATTAATGTTATTATTGTTGTTATGGTGATACTGGCGCCGATCGCTTTAAATTTGTTAGAGGATTTAAATAATTGTTCCGATCTTTCGTTTTTCGAAATTTTGATACCTTATTTCTGATTTTGTTAATTTTCATGGGGATTCGGCGGGCTTTGTGCAGTTTGTTGCACTATATGCTTCCTAGAAAGAGACCACTGGAAGGCGAGGCTGTCAAAGAAAGTGAATCGGAAAGCGTTCTGAAGAAGAGTCGTTTCTGTTTCTTCGCCGATAGTAAGAACGTTTGTGAAGGAAGTGGCAGTGGGAGTCAAGAGACCAACATTGACGGAACCAATAGTTTTAGTTTAGAGAACAGAAACAGTAACAACAGCTGCAGCCGGGAGGAGCCTTCAATTACGGAAATGGCCTTTGACGTTGGAAAATCGCACGATATTGATGAAGATCTCCATAGCAGGCAGCTTGCTGTGTATGGACGAGAGACGATGCGTCGGCTTTTTGCGTCAAACGTTCTGGTATCTGGAATGCAAGGCCTCGGCGCTGAGATCGGTAGGAATTCTTCCATTTTTGAGTACGAACTAACTTGCTTATGTGATCGAGTTCAATTATTTTATTTATCTGTATAATTCGAGATTGGATTTGGAAATCTGGATTAGGCTAACTCAATCAAAATAAAGAAAGATCACCCAGAAAGATCTTCTGGATCCGAGCTGCTGTTTATTTTTCTTTCTTTTATGTGAGAGTTTATATTTATTGCTGATGTTCAATTAATTTTTATTTGATATTTAGGTTTGGTAGATTTAGATGATAAAGCCTTTATAATAAGATAAATAGTTTTTGATTTTTTTTGTCTTGTGAGTAAATTGTTTTGGCTCAAACATCTACTTTATTTTGGTGTTTATTTTAAGCTTGCAGTTCTGCAGTAAGATAATTTATTTTAGTGTTTATTTTAGGTCAATTTCCCATCTGGAAATTGTTTATTCTATGTAAACGGAACTATTGAATAATTTGAGTGAAGGAATAATTGGAGTAGCTAGTATGATATCTGACTTTTGCAAAACGTCACAGCTAAGAACCTTATTCTTGCCGGTGTGAAGTCTGTGACATTGCATGATGAAGGAAAAGTGGAGTTATGGGATTTGTCTAGCAACTTTATTTTCTCTGAGAATGACGTTGGTAAGAACAGGGCACTTGCGTCTATTCAGAAACTACAAGAGCTCAACAATGCTGTGGTTATCTCGACACTGACTACGAAATTGACTAAAGAACAACTTTCTGAATATCAGGTAAAGTTTTCGTGTTATTATTTTTGTTACCTGTGATCATTGAAACTTTTGTGAGCGACTTTTCTCTGAGAAGTATGTAAAAGTCTATACAGAAGTACTTTAGACTAGTTATTTTGGTTAAATTAGTTCTCCAATGCGAAACTAACATCTTTCGTAGTTATCTAAACAAGTGATCATGAGATTAGTCACCCTCCTTGATGAAGCAGGCATGTATAGGCTTATTTGAATGCACAAGTGTCATTTTTAATGATCATATCACTAGCAATATCTTCACTATAGAAATATCAAGAAATTAGAGCTCGTTAAGTTGATCTCGCCATTGTTCTACTTTTTCTCCCATTCTAGGTCCTGGTTGAGCAATGGTATGATGTACATAATAAACAACCATGATATATGGAGATGCTTTTGATAAATATGTGATAACAGCTGTTGAGATACGAATAAAAATGTTTTACAAGTACTGCCCCATCACACCTCATGCAATTGTGTTGAATGGCACACTTCCAAAATTGTCTACCGATTGCTTATCATTCCTTCACTTCAGATGGCAGAGCTGTCACACTACTTTCTATGCTCAATTGCACTGAAACCAATTACTGAAGGATCCCATGTTAAAGAATTGTTGTTGAGTGAAAAACCTGGACCTATATATATTATGTAATTAGCTAACTCTTGCAGTATCTATATCCCCCCTGCCCAACGATCTCTTTGATCAAAATAAAATCATGAGATGTGCTTAGATTGTTGATGAGACCTTGGTTTCTTGCCCGAGAATCAGAGTAGTTGTCGCTGAATAGGGTTACCGAAATTCCAATTAATCCGAATAGTAATGAATTATGGATCTAAGTTGCCTCTGAGTAGTATCACTTGCCACGCTGTATTCAGCCTCGATCGTGGAGTTAATGACAGTCTTATTTTGGAGAGCTTCTGAATCTCTATTTAAGGTGAAGATTTACCATGAAGTGGATTTAACATGATCAGAGTCAAATTGAATTTAGGATCATTATGGCCATATTGAAAGCTTGAGTAAGTGAGGCCATTGACTTTCAAGTCTACTTTTAACGCTTTTTTATTAAAGACCCATTTGCAACCTATAGGTCTAACGTACTTTTATGGGTCTCCTAATGTCCATACGTAGTTGGATTGCTTGGCGACTGTCTCTTCATCCTACTCGGTGTTGATACTAGCTTTCGTGTTGATTCATGATTCTTTTGTGATGTTTATTAACTGATGCTCAAATTCTGGCTCAATCTGAACTTGGATGGTTTGAGACTTCTCTCCTTTTTGGTCTTGTATGAACTATGAAGGACTTCACAATATTCTTGCCAGCATTGGTTATTTGTACTTGGATTCTTTGTTGTTTGTATTTCCATGTAGAAGTTGTCAGAGACAAAACATTTTTATGAAGGCAATATAGTAGTTTGCTTGTGCATTGCTCACGAGGACAAGTACATTTATCAAATGAAGTGTGTAATATGTTAGTTGGGATGTAATTCATTGTAGATTTCCCTTTTATCGTTTTTGACTCAGTGGTACTTTGAATTACTATTTGTGTTAATTTCTTTATTTTTTCATTAGAGCTATCCTAGATTTATGTGACCAGTGTAGATGGAATATGGTTGGCACCTTTGGCATTTTTAATAATTTTAATCCTAAAAGTGACAGTTTTGTGATTTACGAGAAATTTTGCTTAAGTATGAATTTTGTGTATGGATAGTGAAGTGAATAATATTTGGCACAAAATACAGGCTGGCGATGCGCTATCCACAAGGATGGTACTACCCTTTCATGTAATTATCATCAAGTGTTGATTGGTAAAATGGACAACAACAAATAATTTGGAGAGTTTAGGCCAATGTTTGGGCCTCATTTTTTTAAAACTCATTTTTAACCACACATTTTCTCATAAAATAATGTTATCCAAAAAATAAATATTCCAAGAAACATTTTCCCCCAAAATCTCGTTTTAATAGAGGCCAAATGGGGGCTAGATCTCATTTGGGAAGAATTTATAAGTGGTATAATTTATAAATAGATAGAAATGAGTGGTAGATAAGTTGATAGTACTTGTGGATTCATTGAAATATGTGGTTGGAAATGAAGTTTAACCATTTATAAATGATTTTTAATTTTGCCTAATGGAGGTGTAATATTTTGACTACCCTGTAGTGTAGTTCAACAAATTTACTGTCGTACAGTTTAAAGGACAGATAAATTACAGAATTATTTCCACAATGAATGGTGCTACTTCTAGAATTTATCCATCTTTTTACTTTCATTGCAAGTGTTTGATGTCTAATTGTGTAACTAGATATCAGATCGACTGCTTGTAATTCAGTATACAATTTCCCTTTCAATTTTGAGCTCTATACCTTGTGTTAATTTTCTTGCATGAGGATTTCGGATTGTATGTTTTCTAGGGATGTCGCAATTATGCACTGATTACATATAATGATGGTGGTGAATGCAGGCTGTGGTTTTTACTGACATAAGCTTAGAGAATGCAATTGAGTTCAATGAATATTGTCACAATCATCAACCTCCTATTGCTTTCATCAAGACTGAAGTTAGAGGCCTTTTTGGTAATTGTTTTTGTGATTTTGGACCAGAGTTTACTGTCTTCGATGTTGATGGCGAGGAACCTCATACGGGCATTATTGCATCTATCAGTAATGATAACCTTGCTCTCGTGTCGTGTGTGGACGATGAAAGGCTAGAATTTCAGGATGGGGATCTTGTTGTGTTCTCAGAAGTACAGGGAATGACAGAACTCAATGATGGAAAGCCGAGAAAGATAAAAACTGCACGACCATACTCTTTCATCCTTGATGAAGATACCACAAGTTTCGGTGGATATGAGAAAGGTGGTATTGTAACTCAGGTAAAACAACCCAAGGTTTTGAACTTCAAGCCGCTGAGGGAAGCAATTAAATATCCTGGAGATTTTCTTCTTTGTGATTTCTCTAAGTTTGACCGCCCACCTCTCTTGCATTTGGCATTCCAATCACTGGATAAGTTTGTCTCTGAATTGGGGCGCTTCCCAGTAGCTGGTTCTGAAGAGGATGCTCAGAGGTTGATTTCTATTACCAGTAACCTGAACGATACTTTGGGAGATGCAAAACTGGATGATATAAATCCAAAACTTTTGCGACATTTTGCCTTTGGTGCCCGAGCTGTACTGAATCCTGTGGCAGCCATGTTTGGTGGCTTTGTTGGGCAGGAGGTTGTTAAGGCCTGCTCGGGGAAGTTTCATCCCCTTTTCCAGGTTAATATCATGTTTCCCAACATTCATAAGCTTCCGCCTCTTAAGCAATTATTTATATTATTGTCTTTTTCACATTTGAATCCAATGGTTGCTAGTTTGATGTATTTTACTGCTATGTTGGGGTAAACTGACTCTTCTTTTTTTCATATTTGTAAAGTTCTTCTACTTCGACTCGGTGGAATCACTTCCTGTAGAGCCATTAGATCCCAGCGACTTCAGACCATTAAATAGCCGTTATGATGCCCAGATTTCAGTCTTTGGGTCTAAACTTCAGAAAAGACTAGAAGATGCTAAAGTGTTTTTGGTTGGATCTGGTGCACTGGGCTGCGAGTTTCTAAAGAATTTAGCACTGATGGGAGTTTCTTGTGGAAACCAAGGAAAACTAACAGTCACTGATGATGATGTGATTGAGAAGAGTAACCTTAGCAGACAGTTCCTCTTTCGAGATTGGAACATTGGGCAGGCCAAATCCACTGTTGCTGCTTCTGCTGCTTCTTCAATCAATCCTCATTTCCGCATTGAAGCTTTGCAGAATCGTGTGGGTCCTGAAACAGAGAATGTTTTTGATGATACCTTCTGGGAAAATCTGAATGTTGTTATTAATGCCCTTGACAATGTCAATGCCAGGCTTTATGTTGATCAAAGATGCCTGTATTTCCAAAAGCCCCTTCTTGAGTCTGGAACATTAGGTGCCAAATGTAACACTCAAATGGTCATTCCCCATCTGACTGAGAATTATGGTGCCTCAAGAGATCCTCCTGAGAAACAAGCACCAATGTGTACTGTGCACTCCTTCCCACACAACATTGATCATTGCTTGACATGGTCCAGATCAGAATTTGAGGGCTTGCTTGAGAAAACACCTGCCGAAGTTAATGCCTATCTTTCTAACCCAGCTGAATATACATCTGGAATGAGAAATGCTGGTGATGCTCAAGCCAGAGACAATTTGGAACGTATACTCGAGTGTCTTGACAGGGAAAGATGTGAATCGTTCCAGGATTGTATTACATGGGCTCGTTTAAAGTAATTCTTGATTTTATTTTGTTTTAATATTTTACCTGTATAGAACTGGCTCTCATGCATCTGAATAATTCTTTCTTGTAGGTTCGAAGATTATTTTGCTAACAGGGTGAAACAGTTGACTTACACTTTCCCTGAAGACGCTGTGACTAGTACTGGCGTACCATTCTGGTCAGCCCCCAAGCGGTTCCCTCGCCCCCTGCAGTTTTCTACTGATGATCCCAGCCATCTCCATTTCCTTATGGCCGCCTCCATTCTACGCGCTCAGACTTTTGGCATTCCTGTTCCTAATTGGCACCCTAAGAAATTGGCTGAAACTCTTGATAGAACTATGGTTCCTGAATTTCAACCAACGAAAGATGCGAAAATTGTTACTGATGAGAAGGCTACCAGTCTTGCTGCTGCTTCTTTGGATGATGCTGTGGTTATTGATGAGTTAATAATGAAGTTGGAGCAGATTCGGCAGAAGTTATCGCCAAACTTCAGGATGAAACCAATTCAATTTGAAAAAGTACGTCCCTTTGTCTCTTAAAGATATAAGATGATGCATAGCTTGTTATAATCTTACACCTCAATGGGACCTATCCTTATTTTACACATGTATGTTGTGACTCTTCGACATTTTTTGTTTGCGAGTCAAAAGGAAGTAGTAATGTGCCTCGTGGAGTATCTTTATTCATATCGGATGTATGTGTGTGGAAAGGAAAGGAAAGGAAATGGAGGGAAATGAGGAAGGAAATAAGTTTTCATTTGTTTGGTTAGAGTAAAAGAGGAAGGAATGTAAAATAAGGTGGAAGATTAGATTTTCACAATTTTATTTCAAAAGTACATGGCGGATTTTAAACTACAATCCGTTGCAAAATGCCTAAAAAGGTAATTCCCTCACCACTTTCTATTCATCACACTAAATATGACAAATAGATCAGCATTTTTTCCATGAAGGATGGAAAATATGGTTCTTTCCCCTTTTCCATCTCATCCACTTCCCCTTGTACCAAACCCTTCAATCTTGTGCAATCTGTTCTTTTATTTTTGGCAAAATCTTCAAGTATCACATTACTTGTACATTTACTTTTTTTTTTCTTGACATTGTTTATTGAATATGCAGGATGACGATACAAATTACCACATGGACCTGATTGCTGGACTTGCTAACATGAGGGCAAGAAATTATGGCATTCTTGAAGTCGATAAGTTAAAAGCCAAATTCATTGCTGGACGTATTATACCCGCAATTGCAACTTCCACAGCGATGGCTACAGGTTTGGTTTGCCTGGAGCTCTACAAGGTTATTAATGGAGGGCACAAGTTAGAAGACTACCGTAACACATTTGCTAATTTAGCTCTACCATTATTCTCCATGGCCGAACCAGTTCCTCCTAAGATCATCAAGTATAAGGACATGAGCTGGACTGTGTGGGACAGATGGATAATCAAAGGTAACCCTACACTTCGGGAACTACTCAAATGGCTCGAGGACAAGGGGCTGAATGCCTATAGTATTTCATTTGGAAGTTGCTTGCTCTACAATAGCATGTTCCCAAGGCACAAAGAGCGAATGGACAAGAAGATGGTTGACCTTGCACGGGAAGTGGCAAAGGCTGAGCTGCCACCATACCGCCACCACTTGGATATAGTAGTAGCATGCGAGGACGATGAAGATAATGATATCGACATCCCTCAGATATCAGTATACTTCAACTAGCTTTTCTTGAACATTGACCTCAGGATGTTAGAATTGTAGACAAGCTCTTTATATACCGCAGTCCTTACATTTCAATATTCAGGCTATGATAGATCCATAACGTTCTATTTTTCATAACAGTTCAACGCCCCATGTATAAAATAAATATGACCAGTATACCAAGGACAAGAAGTTTGGTAATTACTAGCGAAGAGACACGTGAAGGATTGAACAGCGTTCTTTACTTATTTTCTGCCTCGATTTCTGTTTGCGGGATGAATGTTATGCTTGCTCTTGTAGTGTTTGTTGCTGGGTGGAGGCATTTGCGTTAAACACTTTGGCCTTCTATGCTGGTTTACACAGGTCGGTTGGGTGCTATCAGAGACTCACTGCCGCTGCTGGCGTGCTGAACTTATTAGATTGATTGAGAGCTATTTTGGATCTCTGCAAAATGTTCGATCTATGCAAAATGTGTACAAACTACTTAAATTATCGCTGTTGTGATATATCCTCTTTATCAGCATTATTCTCATGCTTATGATTCATCAATAATTTCTGCTACATTTATCTTAGAAGAATGTTATCTAGCATCACAGTGTTGAACACCAATCTATGTAACACTATATGATAGAATTGATTAAACGCGAACATGAAATTATGTGATTCATTTAATTGAACATGTAATTTAATGTTATTAGTGCTACCACGAGTTATGCTAAATAGCACTATTCTTACGGTGTTGAATGAAATTAATCTTATGGTTTTACTTTCATTCTTGGCTTTGGGAATTCGGTACATTTGGATAATCTCTAGCTCAAGAATACCAATAAACAAGCAAATCTGGGAATCCTAAGATAAAAAAGGAGGATAATACTTTTTCCCAGGATGGTATTTATCAGTAAACACGGAAGGAAAAAGGAAAGGGAACATGAATCAATGTTACAGAGTTAGATTGAGATAATCCCTCAACAAACTGAAAAACAACAGTCAATGGATCATCGTACAAGATCAATGCCCTATGGCAATTTCCGGTTCATTACATGCAAGCAGATCTTCAATGAGCAAATGCTAGCTGTTATATATTACCAGCTTTTGTCAGCACCTTCATCAAATTCAGCTGAGCTAGTGACTCGGGAATCCAGTTGTTTCTGATGTTTTAAACGACGACGCTCATCAAAACTCTCCCACCCTTCAAACTGTCAAAAGAAATTAAGTGAGCACGACCTCAATAAAAGCACACCAAAAAATTTCATTAATAACAAGGCACTTGGATACTTGGCGGAGAAGATCTGCAGTTATTTCCGTTCCATGAAGATCCAGTGTCGAGAGCTGGACGCACATTTTGAACAATGTGATGGGAAGGGACTTGAGCCCATTGTTGCTGAGATATAAAGCCTGCACAATGTTCAAATGTGAAGAATTACTGGTTTATATACAGCTGATGTCCTTTTACTCCGCCCCTATGGGTAATTTGGTGCAAGAAATGCTGAGCTTTGTTACCCATCCTAATAATGATTCTCTTTTTAAACATGTTTGGCTAAGCTTAAATAAATCTAAAGTTAACTTTCTCTCTCCCACATGTTTGAGTGGTATTTTTTTTCTTACTTTTAAGTAAAAAGTTACTCTTTTCTAAAAATAAATCTTGACTTACTCTCGGAATAAATAACTTAATTATTTCCGAATTCCAACTTTGACCAATAATTTCTTTTTTCTTTTTGCGTCAAAACTGACTTATTTACTTCTGAGTAAATTTGCTTAAAGTAAACTTCTTAAGATCAGCCAGAAATGCTTAAGCCCCCTTTCAATAATAAAGAGGGGGGATTAAATTTTAAAATAAAAGGAACAATGATAGATAACCATTAACCTTCAAATCTTTTAACTTGCCAAATTCCTCTGGCAACTCTAGCAGGAGATTACATGAAAGATCAACCTGCATCACATCAAATTGAGTAAATGGCACGATAATGACAAAATTAAAATACATCGTGACAAAATGGGAACATTGTCAAAAATTTCTCAAACTAAAAAGAAACGATTTTAACTTTCAAGAGACAACCAAGAAAAGAAATAAAGGAGAGGATCAACTGAACAGGGTCCTACTTCAATGAGAGAAATACACCCCCCTATACTTGCAGGAATACTGCTTAGCCTGCATTGGAGCAAGATATATATCAAATTAAAATATCAAAGCATCATTCATTTGGCAGTTTAAGCTTAATTAATTCTTGCAAGACAAATTCCTGGTGCATGTCGCATGTAAAAGCAGATTAGAATCTCAAGCAAATGGAGTTCACCATAGAAGCAGGTCTGATCAGGCACACTAAATAGAGAATATTGAATATAAAGAAAAGCAAGCATCAAACACAGCATCTAATTATTTCAGACAAAAGAAGTTCTAACAGGTAAGCAGACATGAAAACTAACCAATAATTTATTGCATACATCTTACCTGTTATTCTGAACTTTTAAAACCTCGAGCTTTGTCAAATATCCGATTTCAGTTGGGAGATATGTTAACTTGTTATTCGTAGCATGAAGTTGTTTCAGGGACATTAAAGCACCCAGCGAAGCGGGCAACGTCGTCAAACTGTGTCATTGCCAATGACAAAGGAGGGAATAAGAGTTCTAGGCATGCAAGAGAACAACAGAGATATATAAAATTATATTTGTATAAATATTGCAGTGTATTCCCACTACATAAAGACAGAACTACTTTTAATTTTTTTTCTTTTTCTTTTTTTATATTTAATTCTTCTGAAATAAAAACATGATTTGTGTTATTTTTTCTTTTGTATATGCAAAAATAGGCTTCAAGCAGTTTTTACAAGTTATGGGTCTAATTGTGTTTAGAAATCTGACAAGCACACCGGTCCAAGATTGTACTGAATGTGTCAAAATTATGTAATTTTTTGAGATAACATATATCAAACTTATGCTAAATTATTATGATATGTATCAACCTCCTATGCTAATGGGGCCATAACTGCAAGTATACAAGGTTCTCAACAGAATTTAGATGCTCCACCTGACCTGAAAATTCTAAACAAGCAAAAAGAAAAACAATGATGCAAATGTAATGAAATCATTGTTTCCAATTAATAAAAAATTATAAGTTCTCTCATATAAGTAGGGATGAAAGAATTTCAGAGGTTTTGAGATCAATCAAGAAGAATTATGTAGATGTGTGTGAGAGAGAGTAACATTAAAGGTTTGGCATCTTTCGTTAGAGAATGCTGAATAACAGTATCACTGGCTTTGTTATGTTAGTTTCTCTGACTGATGCTTATGGAAAATTGTGCTAGCTATTATTTGCAGCAATTGTCCAGACAGTCTTTGCATCAAGTCATAGGAACGGACCCGCCGTTTCAATAACTTGAGCAAATGCACAGATCAGAGACAAGCAGAGAGAGACAAAAAAAAAAAAGAGCAAGATCAAGGAAGGCTGGACAAATTAATGAATGCTAGTAAAAAAAAGAACACATACTCAATCCAAAATGCTCTTTACGTTGTTTGAATTGAATAACTTAACATGACGAGAAACTGAAAGAAGAGGAATATACGCACTGATTTTGGTTTAGTGATAAAACTGCAAGAGACTTGAGTAATGTTATTCCTTCCCAGCTGATGGACTCATCCAATATAGAATTGGCATTAAGAAGCAATTTCTACACAACAGGTCAATAAATAAAAATAAGGCAACATTAACAACTTTGACTCCATTCTCGTGGAAGACAAATTAAAGAAAATGTAAATGAAAATTTCAAGACCTGTATTGAACTTAAACAGCCAATTGCAGCCGGAACATCTTGTATTGAATTGTTGCTTAAATCAAGGACTCTAGCAGAAGGTCCACAAGTCCACACTTCCTCAGGTATGGTCTGACAAATTCAAACAAATGAGCTCTTTCAAGGGTAAAAAACAGAAGGATCCAACAAGCCATGTGCTGCCAACATGTCACCTGAATATTACATGCAAATAAAAGGTGTACATCGAAAGTTTAAGAAAGTCTTCCATCCGATAAAAACAGCAATATGTTTTGGGATGGAGCACTATCCATAATACTTTCCCGTCGGAACAAAAACAATACCATTCTCTTAGAGCAGCAAAATTTTGCATGAAACTTTTTTTTTTGAGTACCTCATGCGATGTGGGACATTTGCAATACTAATTGCTGTAAACATGTAGAAATTGTATAAACTTTTTGCTTTTTATGGGCAACTTCCAACTCTACCTCCTTACCTCAAGTGATAACTAAGAATTAAACTTCATGATAAGCTTTGATCATTCATATTGCATGAAACAATGTAATCTGTGACAGACCATAAATAGAGCAGACTTTACGGCATTGGTGTTCCTGCATAAAACGAAATCCTGGAGGTCTTTTGCCGTGCTTATACTAATGAACTTTGCTCTACATGTTTTTATTCCTCAGGGACTTGAACAGTTCATTAGGTTTGAGCAGTGAGGTAGACATTGAAAAAATCTTTTTCCTTCTTCTCTCATTTACAGCGTGGAAATCTCCAAAATAAGTTCATGAACTAGAAAGATTGTGTAATTGCACAAGATTTTTTTGTTGAATAGCTACATAAGCTGATAGGGGTGAAAGAATTCTATTTGTTTAAAGAAGAAATAATCAAAATACAAGGGCAAGTGATGAAGGCAGAAAATAGAATGCTTGATTTGGATTTAATAAATGCCCGATGAGACCAAATTCAAGACAGCAACAACAATATAAATTAAGATACCTCTAGTTTTATATTCAAGGCTACTTCTACATACCTTCAGATTGCTTTCAGACAATGCTACCACCCCAGTGGCCTTCCACCTTTCAAGCTGACTCTTCTCGACTGAATCCACAGCCTTCTTTCCCCTCCCAACTTCAGCCACCCTCCTCACACTGGACGATCCAGTAGCCTCCTTTTTAATTGGACCATCCTATTCAACAATATTCAAATAGCCATAATACAGGTAAAAGACTATTCTACTAAATTTCATTTAATTTCAAAATTCACAAGCTACAACTATCCCTGCATGTACATTAGTTTTGAGAAAATCAAGTACAGCTATTCATTGTCACGATCTCTCTTAATCTTATTCTCGAAACATCAAACACAATAGAATTTAATGTCGGCTCCAGTCGATTGACGAAGGAATAGAAAGATACCCCTTGATGAAGACCCTGGGAAGCCATAAGCATAATCTTCGAACCACCAGCGATCCCCGAGGACTCCAAGGTCGATTCATCCGGTAGAACCTTGCCTAAACATACAAAAAACTAATCATCAAGAATTTAATACGCCCTTATCCATTTTTCATTTCTAGCATCTGGGTCCGAAATAGGACTACTTTCACATACATAAGAACGTAGTATTTCAAGGGCTCAATACACACTTAATTCTTTTAACATTTTTGGCATATGGACATCAAGTACGAGCATTTTTTTCTTTTATTTAGAATAAATATACACAAACGGATAAAGATATAGAAACCTTTGAAAATGAGTTTTTGGCCGCGAATGAGGACATTGGTGAGAGGCTGAAGATGGGATTTGAGGTCTTTGACGGTGGAATCTGCAGTGATTTTCACCGGTATGGATCGGCCGCTGAACTTTATATTCACCATTATTGTCTTCTTACCATTGTGAATCTCAGTTTGGGAATCGCTGCTCGCCATTTTAGGTGCTAAAGATTCGCTGAATTCAGCTGCTATCAATTATCTAATTCCTGGGTGAATTTGTTTGACAGATCGGTCGTGGATTCCTGGAGTTCATCACGGATAAATTCCAAAAGCAGTACTTAACCTTTGGTCAGTATGTAAAAACAGGACCTGTCTTTTCGATTTTGATAATTAATTCCTTCAAATCAAATTTTAGAACATCTCCAACATACTCTTTANCCGCTGAACTTTATATTCACCATTATTGTCTTCTTACCATTGTGAATCTCAGTTTGGGAATCGCTGCTCGCCATTTTAGGTGCTAAAGATTCGCTGAATTCAGCTGCTATCAATTATCTAATTCCTGGGTGAATTTGTTTGACAGATCGGTCGTGGATTCCTGGAGTTCATCACGGATAAATTCCAAAAGCAGTACTTAACCTTTGGTCAGTATGTAAAAACAGGACCTGTCTTTTCGATTTTGATAATTAATTCCTTCAAATCAAATTTTAGAACATCTCCAACATACTCTTTAATTTACTTTTCTCAAAAAATATTTATTGATTTTTTTTTTCATATTTTTTTATATAACAATGTCCAATCAATTTAAATATGTTTTGAATAATTTTAAAAAATAGAGCATTGAAATCTATAATTTATTAAATAAAATCATTTTATATTAAGAATAAAAAGTAAATTTGATATGCTAAGAGTATTTTCAAAAGACTCTCTATTTATAAAGAACATCTTATGAATAATATAGAGTATTTTTAAATTTAGAGAGTAGACTTTTTTATACACTGCAACAAATTCTCTATTTTGACATTTTATTTTATTTTTTTCCAATGAGCATTTATTGATTTCTCTCCATCTCTTATTTAACATATTTTTTTAATATGTTAATGACCAATAAATTCAAATGTAATTTGAATAATTTAAACAGCAGAGTATTAAAATTTATAATTTATTAAATGCAAATATTGTACATTAACAATAGAGAGCGATTTTCACTCTTTAAATATAGGAAATCAAACTCACTCTTTATTCTAAAAAGATAAAATAGAGAGTTTCTTAAAACTTATTTTTAAGCACAAACTCTTTAAAATATAGAGCATTTTGTTTTTAGAGAATATCTTGAAAATGCTCTAAATTTGAAGAACTAAACTCACTCTCTATTATAAAAAGTTAAAAAATATAGTTTTTTGAAACTTACTTTTAAGCATTAACTCTATAACATAAAGAACATTTTGTATTCATAGAGCTTCTTGGATATGCTCTTAAACTCATTTATCTCTTGTAGGAAAACTTTCTTTGTCATCATATATCTTTTTTTTTTTAATGGGAAAAACAAGTAGTGTGTAGTAAAAAATAGGATCTTGTTATATGTATAACATTGGTTGACAACAATGGTTGACAACATCTGCTTGCCAAGGATGGATCCACATGGGGTCTTGTGGGGGCAATTGACCCCACAATTTTTTTTT
>CAIGRH010190973.1:0-13467 GCA_903798295.1 Fraxinus nigra
AATGTGTGGTTGAAAATATGTGGAACCCATGAAAGATGTTGATATTGATTGTTTGACTTTGACTTGGATTAAAATCAGATTTTAATCCGTCCCAAACTTGCCCTTAATGTGTACCAAACAAGGGCATAATCTTGCTTCAATCTTATGGTTGCTTATAAACCGAAACTTATACACTAACATGACAGGTGAATTTATTACAAACATTTCTTTGTTCCTGTTTGGTACCGTTAAAAAAAAAAAATCTGACTAAAATTTAATTAAAGTTAACAATTAATCTTAATCACACCTTTTATAGGTTATACAATTTTTTTAATCATATCTTTTAAGAAAATTCGCTAAAAAATTGATTTTAATTTCTAATAAACGTGGGCTTTGTTACTTTTTAAAACCTGACGCCGCTCAAGCCCATGTCCACCCAGGCCCATCTTGATCCTGGTAACTAGGCCCGAATCTCTCTTATAGGCCTCGCGACAAAAAAAAAAGGGGGTATTACCGATATTGCCCTCGTCTCTTAATTTCTAAAACCCTGAATACCGCAGGAGCCAGGAGGCGATATTGATTCTCTTCTCTCTAGCTCCCAAAGTGCTTCTCTGCATTTTTTCGAACTTCTTCAACTGTAACGACAAAGGTAGCATTCAATTGTTTTTTGGTGTGGTTTAGTATCTTGACATGTAGCCTTCGTTCCTTGTGTTTTTGCAGAAGAAGAAGCATGTTTTATTGTTTTCCTTTTTTGAAACAACTTCTGTTTAGTTTTGGTGTTTGCTTTCAGAAATTATGTTTATGTGAAGGGTACTCCTTTGGGTGCGATTTACTGAATTGATTAATCATGTAATAAAGCCTTTGATAAAAAGTGCCACATGGAGTAATTAAATGGTGAAATTTTGAGGAAAACAACTTCTATGCTGAGTAATAGCTATACGTTCTTTAGGCTGCAGTAATGTTTTTGAACAAAAAACAGTGATCTCATTCTATTGGTTTTTTTATTGGAGTGTATTTTTGTTTCACGAACCAATTTGATTATAAAAATGATCTCTTTTGTCCAAATTCGTGTTTATGTTTTAAGCTTTAATGTTGTTCTTTATGCATTTTGTTTCTAAAAGGCCCGAGAATATAATATTGTGATAATAGCTTTGATCCCCAAAATGAAAAAAATGAGTAAGAAGTTGTTTGTGCCTTCGTTACAAGCGTATGCTCCATCTCGATATTTCTTTTTTGGCTGAGTGTGAACTAGTTTTTCAGTTAAAAGAGCAAATGCTAGTTACTGTGCTGCAAACACATCAAAACACATTTAATTCTGTTGAACCCTTTGCATTCTTACATTAGGGTTTTCTTCTCCATTCTTATTTGGAATGTCATCATATGACATTTACTTAATTACAGTACATTAACTCTTGAAGAATATTAATCCACATGAAATATTACTATTTGAAAGTTATTTAATAACTTACATATAAATAATTCAATGGAATATACTGTCCAAAAAAATGTGACAGTTCGACTAAATTCTGTTGCAAATGTAGTAGATAAGGAGATGGAGCAATCACAATATGAAATCGACCTGGGAAACCTCATGGCTTTTGATCCGCATCATCAATTCCCTTCTTCTTCGTCTTCCAGGTTTTTTGTCTTTCTTCTTTTTTCATTTTTCTTAAATTCCTCATTTTATCTAGATAAGCACAGGTTTCGATCTCCTTTTCAAAATCTGAAGAGCTTTTGCTGTATATGCAATTATATCTGGAATGAGAAAAGATTTGGAGTGTATATTATGCCATAGCTGTTCGATTATTCAGTTACACTTTTGAGCTTAATAACGATTGCAGCCAGAACATCCCTACTATAAAGGGCTATTTGGCTTGTCCGAAAATAACAATGGACTAAGGTTCTATTTATATTTATCCGAATATTGCTCTAAGATATTACGTTCTTAAAGCATTTTAGTGTTTTTGATTCTGGGAGAGCTGAATGTCTTCATCTTAAGCTTTAGTGGTTTGTTTGGATTTTATTTATTTACTTTTTGTCACAAATAGGGAGGAGCTAGTAAAGGACGCTGTTGAACATGGCACCAAATTGATACAAGCAGTTGCAGATGCCCTCTTTAACTTACCTTCAACTGAAAATCCAGATGGTCCCATTGTCAAGTTGCCTGCACCTACAACAAGATTGCCAAGAGAGAAGCCGGTATTCTCTACATTCTCATTTATTTATGCACTTGTAATAAGAACCAGAAAAAAGATCCAAAAAGGAAAGAAAGAGATAAAAACAAGAGAAGGAGAAACAAAGGAAGGAATATCTTTTTTGTATAATTCTCAATTATGGGCAACCCCAAATGTATTGGGAAGTTTGTTGATATATCATTCTCAAATATGTATCAAATTCATGTTTCTTGTTTTGTTTGTTTAGGTGAATGATAACAGTGTTAGTAATCTGAACAAAAGGATTAACTAAATTCGAACCTACACACAATATCCTTTAATGTAGAATGAGTTTGCAATCAGTAAACAAGAATTGAATATCAAATTGAGTTCATTTATTCTGTACATTAGGAGCAAAATCCATCAATTGTTAATTGTTATTTCATTCTTAGAAACTTGTTGTCACATCACTTAGAGCCCATCATTAAATTCCTGAAAGATGTCTAAAGTTCACTTACCACTTAGAATTTTTTTTTTACTGTTTACTTTCCAGTGATAAAAATTGAAACTCACTTTGCTCACTTGAGGATTTCATTTAAATATAGATAACTCAAACATAATGGGCCAATGAATAAAATAAGCAAGCATTTAGCTGGAAAAGAAGGAACATTTGGGTCATTGAAGAGGAATAATTTCTTCATTTATTTAATGGAAGGCATAACATGGATCTTGGGGATATGCCAAACTCTATTGAAGATAAAATTCTGACATGTACTAGAAGAATTATGCCTCCGAAGTGAGGGAGGCTGTAGAAAGGATAAAGACGAGAAAAGCAATTTGTTCAGATGAAATTTCTATTGTGGCACAGAAGTCTCTGATGAGGTGCATACTTTGTGTTTGATGAAATTAACTAATGGGATCTTAATTAAATAGTAAAAAAATGTCCAATGAATTGAGAAAGAGTGTTGGTATATGGGAGCATGAATGAAATTGTTAAATGTTTGGGATTTTTTTATTAGTATCTCGTGCTTGTTAAATAATTTTGTGAACGAATCATGCATATAGATATCATAATTCGTATTATACAATGTAAAACTAAAAGGGAAAAATCTTGAGTAACCTTTTCCTTTCCAGTAGAGGGAATAAGAATTAATTTATGCTAGCTGATGATTGCAGGATGTTTGTTAATAGTAGCCACGTTCATGGTTGATCATCTCTTACCTCTTGCATGGTTTTTAACTTTTAAGATTATTTTCAATACTAGTATATGATTAAGGATCTCAAATTTTTCTTTTTGTTTTTCAGCTTCCCAAACCTAGACCACCTACAAAATGGGAATTGTTTGCTGAAAAGAAAGGTGTGGTTCTAATACATGAAGCTGCTTCCTAGTGCAATTAATCTTATGAGTAGAAGAGCTTTCTTTTTCTCAGTTCTGATTTGAGGCAATGGCTCTAATTTGTTAATCATGTTAATTTGACGTATCATGCAGGTATTAATAAACGCAATAAAGACAAGCTTGCCTTTGATGAGCAAACTGGTGCTTGGAAGCGGCGTCATGGCTATGATCGTGTAAATGATGACAAGGATATACCAATTATTGAGGCCAAGATGACGGATGGTAAGTAAATTTGAGTTCTCTTGCTTTTCTCTTTCCACTCCAATAATTCTTGTCAAACTGGGGTTCAGTGATAATTATTTTGTTTTTACTCTTCAAATAATATTGTCGACAACTACAATTGTTGAAAGAAACCTTCTTATTCATCATGTATTTTTTTTTTATTTTTTTTTGATATTCGGGACAATTTTTGTAACATTTCTATGTTACGATACAATTTTGTAATAACCAGCGTTATACTTTTTCAGAACCAGGAACAGATCCTTTTGCCGAGAGACGAAAAGAGAAGAAAAGCAGAGTTGACAAACAAGAGAAAAATAGGTTGCAGAACTTGAAACAAGCTGCAAAAGTTGGAGCCTTGCCAAGGTTAGCCTTCTTCAAATTAACATTTCTATTCAAGAGTATATTTAGAAATTCTTGGTGTGAATTGTAAGAATGGAATTCACACGTCATCCTTGTCCTAAATATTATGGAAGCAATACTACAGTATAATACTTTAAATTACAATTTTCAGGGAGAAAATTCACTTCGATAGACTTCTTTTTCACTAGTGTCTGCAATTTGATGAAAATTGTTCCTTCGTATTTTCCATCCTTGCAAGTCCATAGAACTTCTGCTTTTCATTCTACTAATGATGTAATGTATAAACTTACTCCGATGCTATTCATATGTACACGAGTCATTTGCCTGCATTCAGTGCATTGGTTATAACTTGTCAGAAAATACTGTCCATACCAAATAGTTTAATCATACTGCAACACACGATCTGATTTAGTTTCTGGTTTGCAGCCATGTTCAGCTTGCTGCCACTGCATTACCTATTACAGGAACCCAAGCAATGCCTAGAAAAGTTGGGAAGGATGAATTACAAAACGTTGCTGGAATGGCATCGACTGCGACAGCCAGTGGTGGAAAATTTGACAAGAAATTGCCTGGAGAGAAGCCCCCAAAGCATGAAAAGAAATACAAGAAGGTTTGTGCAATACATGAACTTCTTATCCTTGAGAGAATTATTACAATGTGATTATAAGCATGTTCGGGATGCAGCGTTAGACTATACCAACCGTAAGCATGATCTAATCTACTTCAGCAAACATACCAATATGGTTTAAATACTTCTTCTATTTGTCTTCCTTCAGTTCCTACCGGCTGTAGAAGGATCGGGAATGGGTGCATTAGAAAAACAGCAAACTGAGAAAGTGTTGAATAAGTTGATCTCCAAAAATTCTCACAACGTGCTAAATGTTGAAAAGGTTAATTCTTCTTATTAGTGCTTGTAGATTTCCTAAAAGCTTTTTCTTCATTTTATTTCCACAATTTGAAAGCAAATTTCAAGCTTCAATTTTTCCGGATTGGTTTTGTTTGGGTTTTAGGCCGTGAACATGTACAATGTGAAGAAGGAAAAGAAACGAGGAAACAAAGACGGGGGAAAGTCATCAACTGCAAGCAAGTTGAAGTCGAACAAGAAATCTTTCAAGAAAACATCGAAGGGAGGATCTTCAAAGAAGGGGAAGTAAAATCAATGTCCAATGATGGATTATTTTTTTCGATAACTTGGGAGGACAGAATATTGCCCTTTTTTCTATTTATATTGAGCTGAAGATATCAGCTGCATTATTTTGTGTTGTATAAACATGCCCCTCTGGATTAATTGAATCAATTGATATGATACAAGCTGGCAAGATCACATTTGAATAGTTTAGTGAAAATTTTAGTGATATGATAAGTGTTTGGCGAAAAATTTACTTAAAAGTTAACTTTTGAAGCTAGCCAAACATGTATCAAATGTGGAATGCTCGATCTATCAATTAATTGAAGTGACATTTGAGACTATTTCCTGGTGTCCTTTTTTAAAAAGATTTTCTCACAATCAAGATTCTCAAGAAAAGGTGAAAACGACATTAATGGCGTTGAATCCCCATATTTTCAGCAACAATCCTGTTGAGCAATTGCAGAAACGAATACCCACCAAAATTCCTATTCCCGGAAACAATGCTAGTCTATGTGGAAGATAATGATTCCCCCTTCCTCTTCTTCTACTACCTCATAATCTTCATTTTTGTTCTAATTCTCTTCCGTTTTGCCATCGTTTTTTTCTTCCTCGTACTCCTTTTTGCCCTGTGCTCCGACCTCGTTTACCTCTTAACTTCTCTCCTATGTTCCCCCTAACCTCGTCATATGGACAGCACAACTTCCACTGTTTTTTCGTGTTATAAAGTTTATTTTGCATATATCGTTCATGGGTTTTTTTTTTTTTTGGGTCTGATAAAGAGAAGGGTGCAGGGGATGTTTGAACAGGAACTGGGACAGTGGACCGTGCCAGATGCCTCCGAGTCTGGTTTGGTTATGTTAATGATCTGTCAAGGTTTTTTTCAGTACCATTGGTCCTGGGACTTTGAACGCAAACCAACTGTTTGATCAAAAGTGTCGTTAGGTCAGGTTGAGGCAAGAGCTGGATTAGTAATAATAGTGTTGTTGTTTTGTAATTTTCCTTTTTATTTATTACATGTTATGAATAAATTCAAGTGTTTATAATTACTTCTTAGACTCTATATGTAATTGATTAAATATTATTGTTATAAAATAAAAATGTTACCTATGTGTTGTTAATATTTCTTATGTTCTCAAATGGCTTCATATTTGGACGTGATATTCAATTTTGATGTCTTACATCCATTCCGTGCCCGTTTGGCAAAGCTATTAAAAAGTCAAAAGCTGTTTTTGAACATGTTTGAATAATTTTTTAAAAGTGCTTTGAAAAAGTTTTAAAGAAAACTGACCTAATTTAGTTTTCTCATAAAACTCTTATACAAGACGTAAGCAAAAGTAGGAAGAAGGGTTTCAAGAAAACAGAAAATTTCAATTGCAAAACACATGCAGTTTGCTCATTTATACCTTTTAGTTATCGATGTTCCGTTTCCTCTGCGTGTGTGTATAAATTCCGATGCTATTGGTTTATGTTGTACTAGATTGTATATCTTGTCAGCTTGCAGTCAAACGAGGTCTACTAATCCTTGATCTTATGAGGAGAACGCTAAGAAAAATCATCGTGTGCATTGATGATAATTTTGATGAAGACGAGGTTTCATCGCTATATAATCTACCAGACGACATGAAGGAAGGGCACTTTGCTGTCTACACTGTCGATGATGGTGAATCAAGGAGGTCTATAATAGAGTTAAGTTACTTAGCTCACCCAGGTATTCTGAAACTTTTGCTGCAAGCAGAGGAAGAATTCGGTTTTAGACAAAAGGGCGTCTTGCTTTCCCTTGTGGTTATGGTGACCTCCAAAGACTTCTTGAAAGCAAGGAGAGTTCGGGATAGTGATTCAATAGTCTGTCCTTCTCCTGTCGTTTAGTTTGTTGCATCTGTTTGTTATTATATAGCATTCCCTGCAACCTTCGTAAATTCACTAATGGGGTTGTTCAATGTTGTGTGGACTGGAAAGTGTCTATGATTGATTTAATTGTTTTACCTTCAGAAATGGTTCTAAGACAGATTTGAGAGAGAATTTGATTACTGCATTTTGATGTTATGTTTTGTGCTTGCTTCTGTGCCAGCAACATATTTCATCATAGATTACTTAAATCCTACATTTATCTACTACTAGTATGTAACCTGTGCGATGCCAAAATAATATAGAATCATCAAATCATAGTGCTCAAAACATGCTAGACAAGTATATGCGCTCGACTAAATTCATTCAAGAATATGAAGCGCATGCAATGTTCGACTACTACAATATCAGAAACTTCTGATCCTGTTATCTGTTGGAAGAAATGTCTTCCAAGTTCTTTCGGCTGCTTCATCTCTTAGGTTCAATAATATTACAGTAGCACCTCTATCTCACTTCAACTTCTAGTCAATGGACAAAGGAAATGCTTTTCCACGATGATTGAAGATCATAAAATCCAGATTGGCGGGCAAGGCAACAACCCTACATCCCAGAAGACACATATTGACCAAATTAGTAATTTAGAATTGTATTATAGGAAATAAAACAAATAACTCCATTAAATTTACCATGTGGATATTTGCTTAAAGTCTTTCATAAAATGAATCTAGAATTCACCTTTAACACACATAATCTTATTTGGCGAAGGAGACAAACTTGCTAATACATCTTTGATTTTCTTGCGTGAAACAAACACAAAAATACATGGATAGAAATGTATTAAGTTCCTCAGGCGGTTCACACTATTTATTTCTTTCTCGAACAAATTTAGGGCATTAGAACAACGTAACTCGCATGATAATACAAGAAGAACAAAGGGATGCAAAGTTGCACAATAAACTTTCTGGAAGAAGTCAGCTAAGTTTAGCTTGACCATTTGCTCTTATTTCAATCTCCAAGGACCAAGTCTCCGAAGGCCAAAATCAAACCACAGGACAAGCTTTAGAGAGTCATTCAGCTTTACTGCGACATGGGGGCGAAAAAAGGGGATACACACACATACAAGTGCTCCCACTCTCAGTAACTTAGTATATTTTGAACTGTCAATATACTACAGTTGCAGTTCAATACTCGGAAATAATTCAACACAAAAAAGAGACATTCAATTACATGCTTAAAACAAGTTTAAATCAGGCTGGAGTTTATTTTATTTAATGTTTGTATTTGGCCCCCCTCATGCCCTGTGTCGGGGATTGTATTAGCCACCATTGAAGTACAACCCATATACCAGATGGGGGAAGATTGGAGAAAGAACAATTTCTCTAAATGAAGAGTTCCCTCAACATTTTGAGAATCAATTTCCAACCACAGTCACAGAAATTAAAGCACTAACAACTCAGACCCCTTCAACTCATGGTTCTACAGTCCAGCAAAACATTTTTTGTGACTCAAACTGCATAGCCATTATGAATTATGTAAATATTTGAAGCAATTACCCACAAATTAGTAAAGTGGACTCCAATTTTCGATTTCATATCAAAAGTATGCTGTAACAAATTGAAAAAGGCCCAGAAAAAGAAGCAATGATACTTTTAGAAAAGATCACAAGAGCAGGGGCAGAGCCAAGAATTTAATTTAGTGGACCCATAACTTAAGTACAAAAGTTTTGAATTATGACAATAAGAATATTAAAAATGTAATATATTAAATTGTTCTTTACAGGTTTTCATACTTAGATATCATTGCATAATGGCCTCACTAGTACTGTCATCAAGGATCCATTTGTAAGTATGCTCTTCCAATTCGATCTCTAACATCAACATCATAATCCCTAACTAAAATTCTTAGTCCAGGATTTGAAAGAAGTTGTGCCACATCAATTCTTCACTACTTGATTTATTTACAACCAGAAACTTCAAATGTGATGTTTGATTTAGCCTCTGTTTGATTCCCATTTTTGGGGTAAAATGTATTATGGAATAATGTGTGGTTAAAAAGTAAATAAATTTTTTTGAAATGCGTGTACAATTATTTTATTGAAAAATGTGTGGTTGAAAATGAATTTTGAAAAAATGGGGCTCAAACAGGGGCTTAATATCGACTTGTGCTTGGGAATCAATTTAGCTTTTTCCTTATCAATCATTCTTGAGAAATTTTATTAAGATAACCTAATCCTGCAGTTTGGACATACTAATGAGGAAGATTGCAACATAACACTTGAATGAGAACGAGATAATAGGCAAAGAATGAAAAGATTGACAAGTAGCTTCCAGAAAGATCAAGATAGAAGATTGAGTACTAAATAAGTGAAAATTCCATTCACCTACAAAAATGCTCTTAATATTGAGCAATGTTAGCAACAATGACCACTCCATAGTTAATAATTGCAAAAGATTTAAATTTAAACTGCATGCCATCAAGAATTGTTGCGCAAATTTTTATTTCTACTGAAAGCAGATATGAAAATTTTCATCTCTACTGTGAGAAATAACAAAAATTCTTCCAAAATTCAGAAAGCAGCTTGTGTGATTTACAATTCAATCTTCATAACAAATATATTTACTCATTATATTCCCTAGTATATCACTTAGATAGCAGTATAAGATTATTAAAACGGATAAAACCTCAATGAAAGTCAATATATTTCATTAGAGCCTATTGAACCACTAAACAAAAGCACGTTGAACAAATCAATGAATTAAAATGCCCCTCCATTTATCCAATTCAGGTTCTTCTAGCATTCACTCTAAGCACCGTCAAGCTGGATTTTGAATATTCTCAAAATAATCATTCATACTATACCTTTCGATTTACCCTGGTAAAGAACAAAATGATAAAAAAGACAGAAAAAATTGTATACCGGTTCTCATCTGACTGGGGAAGTATCGACAGGAACTTTCCGGGCACAGTTAAAGCAGCCCACATGCATAACACTAACCCTGCAATCAACTCCATCACCACCTGCAATTAACCCAAACCCTAGACCCATAAACAAACACATGTACACACACACAAACATCAAAACCAAATAGAAATACAATTATGCATAACAACGAGGACGGGAATTGAGAATTACATTGATGGGAGGACCAGAGAACTTCTCCTCAGTTATTTTCAGCAAGGACCTGTCTGCGATATCGAAAATTGGAAAAACAAAAAAAAAGATTTAAATAAGTAACTTTAATTAGATTAATCCCAAAAACCGTGGCGAATTGATGAGATGAGAGTACACTGGATGGTGGAGTAGGCTGCGTGTGAGAGAAACAGAACTCCGAGAACACCGACGACAAAACCTGCGCCCATGGTTCCTCTGCGTAGAGAAAAATACTAGATCGGTGGCCGGCCAGGAGGATCAGCGTTTTTACCAATTAAACTTCTCGTAACAAAGAGACTTACGAGTAATTAATTATAGTACTAATTATATAAAAAATTTAACCCAATATTTTCTGTTAAATTTTTGCCCAAATAAAAATAAATAAATAAAATTTGGAGCATGTTTGTTGGAGCTAAAAAGTCAATTAAAATTGAAAATATGGTCGTTATTGGGTCTCAATCGTCTAATAAAAGTCAACAATAACCACTAATTTTTCAATTTTAATCCGATTTTAATCTTTACTAAATACACTATTGGTATTGGTTATATTTTGTTTAGCATGGCAAAATATCTCACGCCAACCGTTAGCCGAGGAATCATCGAGGCGGCTAGATTCATACTTGTTATTAATTTTTATGTATTCAAAATTTAAATTGTATTTAAAAAATAAAAATTACAATTAAACGAGAGAAAAAATGTTCATCATATTCCTCACGAATATATGACGGGGTGAGGCATGAGGGGTCGTTTGTCCCGCACCATTATTTAAAACAACCTTTAATATTAATCGTTATCATTTTTGTTTGACAAATTTATAAATTATTTATAAATCATTTCAATTGAAGTATCCATCATTTATTTTTATATGTTTATGAGTAATTTCTTCCCAAATGGTTAATTGTCTACGTGTTTCAAAAATGCTCCTCAACAAGACCAAAATGAACTGTGTACATCCCTAAAGGTAACAAGTAAAAAATTAAAGGAATTTTGGAGGAGAAAAGAAAATAATTCATAGTTGTGGGACTTTGGATGTAATTTAAATGTAGGAAGACGGATAAAAAAAGACAAGAAGAAGATGAAAAATTATACAGGAGCTATCCATTACTGCCTTTTGTTGAAGAAGAGGAACAATACTGCTACTACAAATTAATGAGTAATATGATCCATGAAAAATGAGTCAAGTTCTGAATTTTCTCCAAGGACATCTGCTTTTTAACAATTTCAGTTCTCGAAATTGTGGGTTTTCACCCACACTGCTACCGCGTAAATCATGTTTTCCAAACCGAAAACGTGTTCAGTTTTTTTTACTGCAAGGTTGATTTTTTTTACTGTTTTTAACATCTCTCTTTAATATTTCCATTTCTGTAACCAAATTTGAAAGTAGTCGTCATGTGAAATTCTTGTTGATTGTTGGTACAGTTAACAGTAAGCTGGTTAATCATATTGAGCAGTCACTTCCAGATAATAAGGTAAATACATTCTTTCTGGTTCAGATTTTGTTTTTCACTTCCTTTATTTTAATGCATTCATTTTTTTAATGGGTTGAGAATTGAATTTATGTTTGGTTTTAAATACTCTTTTGGTAAAAGAATTAACTTGTTTGAACCAAACTAAGAAAAGGATTGAACTGGAAATACTTTGGGAAATAATGCTTGGCATTCTATCGAGTAAGATTTACATCAAGTATCAGGCTAATATGAAAATCAATGGTAACGAAAATTGATGGACCTCTTCAAGGAGGACACACAATCAGAAAAAAAATATGATATGATTCCACACCCCCCCCCAGCTTCTTGTCATTCGAAAAAGAAAATAGAAGGGAAGTTTTGGACCCTAAAAATTCTCAGTATTCTGAATGCTACTTTTTTATGACATAATTGAAAGTGGAGGCTGGTTATGCACGGTTATTATATTGGCTATTGTGTAACCCAAAGTGGATCACTTTTAGGCCGAAGCTTTTGATAGAGATGGATTGTATTCCTTTCCTCATGTACAAACTCTTACTGAGTTCCCAAAGGAGGAACTGTTCAGAAAAGTTGTCATGGTCAGATTTGATTCGAGTATTCTGCTTCTGGGAAAGAAGGAATACCAGTCTCCACCAGCCAGTGCACTTTCCACCATTAAGTACTTGCACAATGCTGGTGCTAAAGTTATTCTAGTCGGTAGTTGGAGCTGGGATATCAATTTAAGGCTTTCTTCAGCAGAATCTGTTGCTGGTGTGACTATTCTTGCTTCTGACTTATTGATGACACTGCTTTTCACAGTTCATTTTTGGAATTAAATCTTGATTTCTCTTTCTGATGCTGTAAGTCCTGTGTTTCAGAATTTCTATCATCGATGCTCAAACTCAAAGTAGTTCCGATGAAATTAGTTTCACGAAGCATGCATTCTCAGATGGAATATGGAGAGAATTCAGATGTCCTTCTGCTAGAAAATCTCTCTGACATTAAAATGGAACTAGCCAATTGTTCAAAGTTTGCCAAAGAACTTGCATCTGGTGTTGATATAGTTGTCAATGATGCATTTTCTCAATCTCATAAAGTTCTTGCTTCAACGGTCGGTGTTGCTTGCTTCTGCTCTGCCTGCATTGCTGGATTTTACTTTGAGGAAGGCGTATATCAACTAAAAAAGATCACCAGGACCACCGACAGACCCTATGTTTCTATAGTATCCATCTAGTCCCTATGCTCTAGAATTTATGCTTTGAATTATCGAGGGATATTTGTTTCGCTGATCTCTTGCAATAACACTTCAATTTCCAATGCAGATAGGCGGACATAACCTAGTTGGCAAAGCAGCTGCCTTGCGATTTTTAGCATCTCAATGTGATGCTTTAGTCTTTGTAGGCAGCATGGCCTTTCAAATAATGCATGCCATGGGAGTTCCGGTTCCTGTTAAATTGGTGGAACTTGGAGCACTCCAAGAAGCTGTCAGTATAGTAGAGTCTGCGAATTCTAGGAATGTACCTATTGTGTTGCCAAAAGATTTTTTGTGCACAAACGATGTTTTTCCTGAGCAACTGGAGATATTTTCCATAAATTCTATGGTTGATGGTAAAGTCACAATTTTTAAACCCTGAGCATGCAATTGTCTTTCAGTTTAAGATTTTTCGAGTTTTAGAATGCACATCATGATGGATTATGAAAGCATTGTGTATGCTAATGCTTAATAAGTTTCAAAATTTTGACGATCACCATTTTGGGTAACAAAGTGTTTAATATTTTTCTATTCC
>CAIGRH010191019.1:0-27191 GCA_903798295.1 Fraxinus nigra
TCACTCGAAAGCATTATTAATTTCACATATCAAGTTATCTGGAAAAACAAATTAAAAGTACATTTTTACTTTAACACTTCCGGACTCTTTGGGCATAGCACACTAGAATACTTTTCCCCATTTGGACGTGAAACAAATATCTGCAAGTTTGGAGAAACAGTATAATGCAATCATTAGTAAATAAACCTTAGCAATAGAAATGAAACCGAAAAACTATCTTTTGTCAACCACACCATTTCAATGAGAAATTACTGATTATTGAATTTTTCACCTTATGTTCATGCAAAAATAATGTGGTACTCATAGTTCATAGACTAGCAATGTTTCACTAGATGTTACTAATGGTGTCACCTTATCGCTTCAATGGTGGCATGCTTGTAAAAAACTTGTCATAATGTAACAAATATAATTGGAAACATCTTTAGAACTAGGTCAACTTACAGAAAATTGGTTTGCCAAGACCGGTTTTTCTTCACAAATTCTAGGGAATAGTTGCCAACGCATAAATTCGCCTTTTAAACTTCTCCCGATGCTTCCTGCTCTGAAAATTGTCTCCAATCATATATACACATATATCAGTTTCGATAACACAATTAAATTGAATATCAATGATATTTTATAAGGAATCACCGTTACACATTGCAGGTTATTCTTAGAAAATTGTCCACAGTTACGCAGATGAATACCATGCATTGATAGAGAAACATGTGTGCTTTTTGCTTCACTTTGAAGGGGAAAAGAGTGTAAGAATGACAGCTCTTCAAAATAATGACTCAAATTTGTGCTTTCTTATATAATCTTGTTTTACTTCTTCTTGAGAAGGATCAACTTAAGAAAATATATTTCAGAATTCTGCCGCAAGGGCAAAAAACTGTCCAAGATACCAATTTGGGAAGAAAAAAATCCCTAAATTGCACTTCAAAAAGATACCAGAAGTGATTAAACAAGGTCGCATATACCAAATCTTAGTAGTTTATTGGGAAAAATAACTGGAAAGTTGTTGATCCACAAAGTTCTAATATGGATTACGTCATCTAACAGAAAAACTAGTCAGAATCTGTATTGTTGCTGCCTTTTGCTGAATCTTGAATGAATCCTCTACTTGCAGCCTAGAAAGAGAGAGTAAAGCATACATACCCAATACCACCTATTGGAATCCCATGGCAAGATGTTGTATGGCGCTTCGTAAAAGGATCTAGAAAACAGTTCTGCAAGAACAGGAGAAAGATGTTCTTACCGACAGATCTGCCAAGTTTAAATTCTATAATAGAGGAGAATTTACCTTTCCTCTGATTTTTTCCTCTCTGAGATACCGCCACAGCCTATAACCTATTGGAGCCTATGGAGAACCGAAAAGAAGCTATTACAGAACACATATGCAGGATAAAAACTCACAACTATAGAAAATGAATATTAGACTGTTAACTGCAGGACTACTGAAGGCAACAATCTTGTTCATTTCCATGTTCCACAACTATTTAAGTTGTACCTCTCCAAGTAAACATAGAGCTTGTTTGGGAGGGATTTTTTGAGGGGAAGAATTGATTTTGAATAGTGATATGATGGAAAATGTGTGGTTGAAAAAGAAAAAAAAAATTATTGATGTGATTGAAAATATTATTTTATTGAAGAATGTGTGNGGTAAGAGTGAATTAAGCGGTCAACTTAACAGTTGATCGCTTAGGCGTGCTTTATTAAATTTTTATTTTTATTTTATTTTATGTTTTCCCTTTTTTTATTAGATTTTCTTTTCTTTTTTCTTTTTTTAAAAGGTTTTTATTTGACTTGAGTCTCAATTTTCAAATTTATATTAGATTGATGGAGAATGTGTGGTTGAAAAAGAAGAAAAAATTATTGATTTGATGGAAAATATATTTTATTGAAGAATGTGTGGTTGAAAATGAAATTGATTTACTGTAGAATTTGGAGAATCCGTACCAAACGGGCCCATAGTAGGACAAATCCAAGAGAAGTTTGGGCTATATTTTGGAGACTCTTGATGCTAACGTGTAATAATATTAAATTCCAGATGGAGAAAATTCCGAAGAGGAGAAAACTTCTAACTGTAAAGAGGGATATTTGGTTCACAGTTCAAGTACAATATTTCTTGTTTGGTTCAACTGAAAAAGGATGAAGAGACATCATATAGTTCTTAAACTGCTGAGCTCAAATCCAAGCTCAAACAATGTTCAACTCCATACTTCTTGGCACAAAGACTTCTTTTAATAAAAAGAAACTGTGGAGACAGGGCCACAGCCCCCAGGGGCAATAGCAGCATTAAAGTTCAGAAGAATACCAGAGTGATTTTTTCTCTCAAAGTCAGACCAAATTCAGAAAGGTTATGCTCCTCGTTGTTAAGTTTTCGTTTCCAAGCTAGGGATGGAGGCCTACTGGGGTCAACTTTGACCTGGAAAAACCACAATGAGAAGGAAAATAACAAAACAAAAGAGAAAGAACCGGTATTCAGTAGAGCCATGTAACAGGTTAATGCAACAACCGAACAATCTGATTTATAATCAGGCATCAAAGAATTAACTTTGTTCGTCTAATCAGTATTCTTCAAACCACAAGTTCATCAGAAGTCAAAGATAAAAACTGCTTAAAAAATAGACAGGATTCAAATAAACAAAAGCAAAGAACATAAAGCAGGCAAATGAAAATGGCCAGGACAGATATACAAGGGGCTACAGCAAAGTTTTTAGACAACCTTCAATGCGAAAAACAGAGAACGCCGAAATGTTTATAAATCCTACAGCATTCGCTAATACGCTTCAGATGCAATTTGAACGGTATTGAAGATTTCTTCAATCCAGAGCACAAGGCTGCTGGACAGATCAGAGCAAGTCATGGCATGTGTCATGCGTAGCATACAAAATTCTCATAATTGAGTCAATTTGTTGGAGCACTGTGAAGCTTATTTCAAAATTTGGAAACCCGTCAAATAAATAATCAGAAACAAGAAGAAAAACTCAGTTAAAATATACATGGCATTTAAAAGCACTGACACCAAGGCACAAATACATTTTGATTAGAGAAACCATATACAAACCAATTTCACGACTTTCAACGTGTAAGGTGTGGAAGTCATGGTTGATGAGCATCCTAGTCATGCTAAAGAACCTTATTGACAGTGAAACAAATTCATGGAACTTTGGCAACATTTCAAGGGATTATTTTAAGTTCACAATCAATATTTCTTTTAGAAAATAGTTTAACGAGAAATAGTCTAAAAAAATAGCTTTATTTATGTAGGAAAATGTAGCTTCTATTGTTAGTTAATTGGAAACTTGTATTATTCTCTTTCCTTAGTTAGCAGATTTTATTCTTTAGGAGATTTTATTTCCTTTCCATAGTCACCTCATGTAATATAAATATGTTGTAATAGCTTTCTTGTAGAAGTGAGTTTTTCAATAAAAAGATTTCTCGTTTCTTCATGATATCAGAGCTAGGCATCTAAACCTAGCAAAATTATGGCGGATCTCCCAGCCAACAGTAGAGAATTCATGACCTCTGAAACACTCAGTTTCGAATCGGAGGTCAATCATTCAATTGGCTCTTACAGTATTGAAAACTTTTCCTTCCAACTAAAGGTGGAAAAATTAAATGGAAGAAATTACCGTGAATGGGCCCAATCCATAAAACTGGTAATTGACGGAAAAGGGAAGTTGGGCTACCTTACTGGCGAGACCAAGAAACCAACGGATGCTACCTTGTTGCAAAAGTGGAAGTCCGAAAATTCAATGGTGACTGCTTGGTTGGTGAATTCCATGAAACCGGCTATTGGGAAGACATATCTGTTCCTCCCAACTGCAAAAGATGTTTGGGACTCAGTGAAGGACACCTACTCTGATTCGGAGGATTCGTCGCATATATTCGAAATTAAGACACGATTATGGCAAACCCGACAAGGATCGAGGGATGTAACGGACTATTACATGGAAATGGTGAATCTCTGGCAAGAACTCGATCTGAGAGTTGAAGAGGAATGAAAGTGCTCAGACGATTCATCGCTGTACAAGAAGAAACATGAGAATGAAAGGGTTTATGAATTTCTTGCAGGGCTAAATCGCGAATTGGACGATGTTAGGGGTACAATTTTGGGTTGACGACCACTTCCACCGACGCGAGAGGTGTTTGAAGAAGTTCGTCGGGAAGAAGCGCAGCGAACGGTGATGATGAAGGAGACGACCACACTTTCTGGACCTGGAGGAGATATGTCGGCCCTAAATGCAAAGTCTTTTGGACCGGTTTTTAAAAATTTTATTGGGCCTAAATCAGTTGGGCCCGTTACCAATGGCATAAGTTCAAGTGTGGGCCTGGAAAAATCATTAGTGGGCCTGGATCCTCCTTTTCAAAATTCTGATGCATTGGGCTATTCTTTAAAGGGTTCCACAAATGGGTCGACTCAAAAACAACGAGGAAGGCCGTGGTGTGAACATTGCCGCAGGCCGGGACACAAAGAGGACACTTGTTGGGAAATTCATGGAAAACCCACCAGCTGGAAACCAAAACAAAATACTCGAGGCCGTGGATATCAAGCCGAGAGTGTAAATTCGAGTTCGAGTGGTGCATTTAATCCCAAACAAATGGAGCAACTCTATCAAATATTCTCTAGCCTCCAAACTCCTCTACCAAAAGTCCTTCCAATTCCCTAGCACATAAAAGTAATCTCTTGCAAGCCTTAAGCACGTCAAAATTTAAGACCTCTTGGATTGTTGACTCTGCTGCATCCGATTACATGACGGATTCTTAGAAATTATTCTCCTCATACTCACCTTATGCTGGAAATATTAAAGTGAAAATTGCAGATGGTTCACTCTCTTCAGTCAAAGGAAAAGGGAGTTCAAATTTCTGAATCTGTAACACTTGATAATGTTCTCCACGTCCCAAATTTATCCTGTAATTTGCTATCAATCAGTCAATTAACTAAAAATTCCAATTGCTCTGCTAATTTCTTTCCATCTTATTGTGTCTTTCAGGATCTTTCATCGAGGAAGACGATTGGCAGTGCTAAGGAATGTGAGGGACTGTATTACTTCGATGAAGCTGATGTGAATAAACTAGATCGACTTAATTACTGTAATTCTGCATTTGTTTCTAGAGATAGTGAACTTTTATTATGACATAATAGAATGGGTCATCCTAGCCTTTCATACTTGAAACGTGTACTCCCTTTACATTTCTCTAATAAAACTTTAATTGATTTCCAATGTGAAAGTTGTGAATTTGCAAAACATCAGCGTACATCCTTTCCTAAGTCCACGTATAAACCATCTACACCATTTGCCATGATTCATAGTGACTTGTGGGGACCTTCCCATATTCCTAACCGTACTCACACAAAATGGTTTGTCACATTCATTGATGATCACACTCGATTTTGTTGGGTATACTTACTTAAGGAAAAAATCGATGTTCGATCTGTGTTCATAAACTTTCACTATGATTCAAAACCAATTCTAAACACACAACTTAAAAAGATTTTAGGAGAGATGCAATTCTAACATCTACAAACCTCATCAACCGCATGCCAAGTCCTACCCTTTCATTTGACTCACCCATATAGCGATTCCGAAAACACTTCCCGACATCTCATCATTTTAACTCAAACCTACTCCTCAAAGTTTTTGGTAGTACTACATTTGTACACGTACACTCCCCCATCAGAACAAACTTGAACCACATGCTATCAAGTGTGTATTCATTGGGTACTCACCCACTCAAAAAGGCTATAGATGTTATGATCATTCCACCAACAAACTCTTTGTCAGTCTTGATATCACCTTCTTTGAAAACACGCCTTACTTCCAAAAACCTTCTCTTCAGGTGGAGAATCTGAGTAAAGATAGGTTCTTGGAACTGGAACATGAATATTTAGATGTTAATCTATCTCCACCTAACATATACCTAGAACCTGTCACCTTACCGTCTACTATGCCACACACAGAAGAGAACTTGACTCCAGGGAGAGATGTCGGAAAACAAAGCGATAAGGAGATTCTAGTTTACTCAAGGAAGCCTAAATCAAAGTATCAGGATATTCACACACCTGAGCACCAAAAGAGTCAGAACCGGTGGAAGGACCTGATGAGGATCCCAACAAGAGCACATCTCCAGATGATGATCTACCTATTGCTCTGAGAAAACAAAAACGATCATGTACCCTTCATCATATCTCAAAATTTACATCTTACAATACTCTATCTGCAAAATTTCGTGCCTTTACAGTGAATCTTGATAAAATAAACATCCCAAGAAATATTCAGGAGGCCCTGGAATTACCAGCATGGTGAGAGGCAGTAATGGAAAAAATGAAGGCGTTAAAGAAGAATAGGACTTGGGAAGTAGTAAGTCTACCCACTGGAAAGAAACCAGTAGGTTGTAAATGGGTGTTCAATATGAAGTATAAGGCAAATGGAGAAATATAATGGTACAAAGCTCGTCTAGTCGCCAAAGGATATACTCAAAACATATAACATCGACTACACGGAGACATTTGCACCGGTGGCAAAACTAAATACAGTTCGAATGCTCCTTTCCTTAGCAGTGAATCTTGAATGGCCTCTTCAACAACTAGTCATTAAAAATGTATTCTTGAATGGGGATCTAGAAGAAGAAGTCTACATGACAATGCCGCCTGGCTTCAACAATGGTGATGGTGTAAATCAAGTGTGCAAACTCAAGAAGTCTTTGTATGGTCTTAAGCAGTCACCCATGGCATGGTTTGATCGATTTGCAAAAGTTTTGAAAGACCAAGGATACCAGCAGGGGCAGTATGATCATACAATGTTCTTTCAACACTCTAGAAATGGTACAAAAACCATCTTAATTGTCTATATTGATGACATAATCCTCACAGGGGATAACCTAGCAGAGATGGATAGATTGAAAAGGTGTTTGGCCACCGAATTTAAGGTAAAAGACCTGGGACAAATGCGGTATTTTTTGGGAATGGAGTTGCAAGATCGAAGAAAGGTATCAATGTTACACAACGAAAATACATCGTCGATCTTTTGACTCAAAATGGTATGCTAGGATGTAAACCAAGCGATACTCCTCTTGAGACAGCAAAGATAAAGGATGCGGGAAACCAGTGGAAATGGACAGATATCAAAGGTTGGTTGTTAAGATAATTTATCTCTCACACACTAGACCTGACATTGCCTTTGCAATAAGTATTGTAAGTCAACATATGCATGCACCTAAAGAGGCTCACCTTGAGGCCGTATATAAAATCTTAAGATATTTCAAAGGCACGTCAAGGAAGGGATTGTTCTTCGCAAAGAACAAAGGAAATGAAGTTGAAGTTTTTACGGATGCAGACTGGGCTGGATCAATTGAAGACAGAAGATCTACTACCGGCTACTGTACCTTTGTTTGGGGAAATTTGGTAACCTGGAGAAGTAAAAAGCAGAATGTAGTGGCGAGAAGTAGTGATGAGGCTGAATTCAAAGCAGTTGCACAAGGGATATGTGAGGGATTATGGATAAAGAAACTTTTAGACGAACTGAAAATGGACATGGAACATCCATTTAAGCTTTACTGCGATAACAAAGCAGCAATCAACATTTCTCTCAATCCAGTACAACATGACAGGACAAAACATGTAGAAGTGAACAGACATTTCATTAAAGAGAAAGTGGATGAAAGAATTATCTGCATGACATATATCCCTACAAAGAAACAAACTGCGGATATTTTCACAAAATGACTACCTCGACAAATCTTCAATGATCTCAACTGCAAGTTGAACACGATCAACATTTACAGTTCAACTTGAGGGAGAGTGTAGGAAACTGTAGCTTCTATTGTTAGTTAATTGGAAATTTGTATTATTCTCTTTCCTTAGTTAGCAGATTTTATTCTTTAGGAGATTTTATTTCCTTTCCATAGTCACCTCGTGTAATATAAATATGTTGTAATAGCTTTCTTGTAGAAGTGAGTTTTTCAATAAAAGATTTCTCGTTTCTTCAATTTAGCCTCTTTAGTTCTTCAAACAGAAATATAGAAAAGAGAGGCTTGGCTACACGCTTCGCCGAAGTCACGTTATCACGATTCACTAGATGAGCGAAGGTTATGTTTCCTCCAATTTGATTTATATACTTCACTGATTTTATGAGAAAAAGAAGCTACGATTTCGCCCCAATACCTCACAAGAGGAGGGTGGACAAAGAGCATGTTAAATATAAAAAGAAAAAAGGGGAAACTCTGTGAGCCTGTGGCCTACCTCATCACTATTGCAATTAGAAGATTCTTCTTCTCTATTGTCAAAACCGTTGTCCAACATTTTTCCTGCTGCAACATGGATGAGAGACAATTTTATTATATTTCTAATCAAATCATTATGATAAAATAATCACAAACCAACATTTTCCTGCTTCAGTAAGAATGAGAGCCAATTTAATCGTACTTCTAACCATTATCTTTGGGATAACATAATCACAAATAAATTTTATAAAACGTGATTCATTGCAGTGCAGAGGCTCTTACTTAAACAGCAAACCTTAACTGCCGTGAACATACATTGCCTTGTGTATCTCGTACTCGAATAGTTAACACTGCATCTTCAATATAATTAATTTCATAATTAAAAGTATTATTTTCAAAAGCACCTGAGACTTATGCTTTGAGGTGCGCCTCATGACAAGGTATTCATTAAGAGCCTCAAAGCTCGTGCCTTGAGTTGCAGAGGCGTATGGTTCATGGCAAATGCCTTAGGAAGCTGGAAGTGTGCACTCCTTAGTGTTTCATCATTTGAGCTTTTTTACTTTCCTAATCTTTTTAGTACGGTTTTTCAGTCTGGAACGTTTTTACTGTTCTTTGCTCTGTTTTGAACCGGGGATGGATTATTAAACTTTTTTCTTTCAATCAATTCCAAAAACAAGGAAAAAATTTGGAAATTTGAAAAGCCAGGCATGTTCTACCCTCTTAATACTGAAGTAAAGTTGCAGCCTTTTATGTAACTTCACTCTTTTCATCCTTTTGTACTTTTCTTCTATCTATTTATGTGCCATAGTTAAAATCATTACAAACTTTGTTGCTTAAAAATTTTGGTTCTCGTTGTGGATTAGTGGTTATATTATGTGATCACCAGTTTGCAATAATTTTTTAGTCCAAATTAACACAAAATTTATAAAGCGACATTCTCAAAATCTTTGATCCCAAATCCAAACTCGGATAAAAAGAAAAAGAAAATATTCTAGATTCACCCATAAAGCAATTTTCTTTGAGAAACTAAAACCATTTACCGATCACAAGCAAAACTACGGCCCAGTAAAAACAGAACAAACCAAATAAAAAATTGCAAAATACACGGAAACCCATTGTGAAATTAAAAATCTGAAAATTACACCATTAGATCCCAATTCAAGTAATCAATACTAACTTCGAATATTGAAGGGAAAAAAATGAACTCAGATAATAAAACCGTTGACCATTGATTCAGTGAAAATGGTTTGCTTAACTTAAGCATTAAATACAATGCATGGAGAAAGAAGAACTCGACGGGATCGTAGAGAAACGAACCTGAGAGCAACTGCTGGAGGTTTGCAGGGAATTGAGAATCTAATATTGGTGGAAATGCTAACTGTCGCGCGTGATAGTATGGTAGCAAGATATTAATAGTCAAAGCTCCCTTTCATTGGTTGCGGATTTTAAAGTAATTTCTAGTCCTTCAACTTATGGATACTAAGCATATATACCCTCTCAAGTTCCCAATCCTTTTGCTGAAATTTCCACTTTTAGTTGCGGTTTTTGAATAAGCCCCTTGCACTCCTTTCTATCCAATGAACTTTCAAAACAAAGGTATCGGGGTAGGGATGTCAAAAAAATTCACTTACGATCCATCTCATATTGTCCTGATATAAATTGAACCAGAATAGATATCGTGGTCCCCTTCCGAATTCTTCGAACCCATCCCGAAATATTTTTTTTATTTTCTATTTTCCAATTTAAATCATTTTTTAAAAAAAGTAAATAATAATATTAAAAAAATTAAACACCACAATTAATGATTTTTTTTTTTTAAATTCCACCATGCTTTCCGAAAATTCCTCATCGCCCCTTCCGCTCCATTGCCAGCCAATAGAAAAGAGTTTTTTACCTTCGAATTGTAAATATGTCTTCTAATAATGAGATTGAGTAATCATGTATTAAATTAACCAATGGGAAAAGAAAGCGACATATAACCTTTAAATTATGACCGTCCGATTTTCTATTGCTACGTTTGCTACTCCTTGTCCTCAAAAGTAGTCAAATGCTAATAATGGGGCTTCAATCCCCACCTGCGATTTAAAAAAAAACATTTTTCTCTTGAAAGTTTAGGTGGTAAAGCAACGGGCAACACATATTTTGTGATCGATAAAAAAGAAAAAGAAAAAAAAAAAACATTTACACTCTTGAAAGTTTAGGTGGTAAAGCAACGGGCAACACATATTTTGTGATCGACTAGCGAGGTTCACACCATATGCATGATGTGATGCAGTAACAATTGGCACCCTCCGGGGGTTGTTAAAACACCTGAATTTACAATTAAACACCTTGATCTCCGCTATCTTAAAAGAGTACCCTTTTTTTTGTTCATTTCTGTCCGTCTATTTTCACGCTTGGTTACTTTGAAACTAGTTTCGCACGGTTCATACGACTTTCTGACGTGTTCCCCAGGGTTCGAATCCAAAACCTCCATCATATGAGAAACTTAAGTTGAATCCTGGTACCAATTGGACAACTTGTAGGATGGACATAAGCTCTCCCAAAGCGAATAGTACGTACGATATAATAACGACTGTGGCGCAAGGTCGGGTCGTTACAAAAAAACGCGTGTTTTTTTTTGTAACAACACGACCTTGCGCCACAGTCATTCGAGTCGAAAGCCGTGAGGGATAAGATGGGTCTATGCTCTCCCAAAGCGGACAGTACATACGATATGATAACGATTGCGGCACAATGTCAATCGTTACAATCCTCCTTGACATTCTTCTTGATCTTTTGATTGATTTTCTCCCCTATTTGAATTCTCCTCTAAAATTGGTCTTTACGATTGTATTTATACCATCATAAAGTCCTTGGAAGAATTGGAGTGGGATTGGGCCTAAAAAGAATCAAAGAAAAAACAATTCCTTCTCTTAGCCAGCGACTCCAACGTTGGATTCATGGCACCACGATCTTGTGTATATCGGTGCATGAAATGTGTAATTCTTTCCGAGACTGGGCGTTGCGGCGCCAATGTATCTGCTTCTTTTTTTTTCGTCTGAGCATGGCGTTGAGGCGCCATGGTTGTCGTGCTATGACGCCACTTGATTTTTTGGCTTTTGTTTCTTCTTCTTCAACCTTGTTTCTTTACATTCACCTTCTCTTTTATTGTTTGATTCCTTCGAGCCTCAACTTTTACGATTTACACCAATCTACTTTACGTATAAAACAAAGCGAACAAACACATCAAAATGATCTAAATTACTCAAAAGACAACCAAAATATCAAGTTTAAGTGGTGTTAGTGAAACTCACTCATCACAAGCCTAAATCTTTACGAAATTAAAAGTAATAAGATGTTTTTCTATTTTCAATATTATTTAAATTTGGAACATTTATATATATTTTTCAAGATTTCTATAAATAACATAATTCTGAAAATCACACACACACACACACCCAAATCAATAATACTTTATTCATGAGCAAAGAGAACTACATATTTTCCAGATTTCAATAAAAACATAATTCTGAAAATCACACATATACCAAATTAATAATTCTTTATTCATGAACAAAGAAAGCTATGTCTATGGGATGACATTTTTGTTGAACTTATTTTCTTTTCTAGTCAATGTCGAACATTTTTGTTAGACTGAACTTCAAAATAAGAAAATATTATTGCCAAAAATAACGACCCACACCTTAGAGACGATCAATTACCAATCAAAACCATCTTTTTTCCGCCTAGGCTTTAGACATGACATGGCGTTTTCCCCGTGCCTAGCACCTATGTGGGCATTTTCAGAACACAGCCTAGTAATGTGTGACAAATATACAAACATAAACACCACAAAGGCATCAAAGTGGTTGATAAGTAGACATTACCTACTATTTGCATTAAAAGTAAGAAATCTATTATCGTTCCACTTAACATTAACAAAGAAATCAGTAACTCCCCCATTATAGAGACTTTTTAAGCCATTCAAGTCAAACACAAGCTTCCAAAAAGTGAAATGAGCAGCAATTCGAAAAAGACAAAACAATATAATATGATGAGTTAATTCATCAATGTATGAAAAGGAATACCCGACAATATCAGTTCAAAAAATCATTAGCCGCAGGGGCAACAAAATTTGCAATTGTTGGCGTAAATGCTCAAACAGAGAAATAGCACAGTGCACAACTGTGATGCTCTTATTAAATAGAATTGCAGTTGCTAATTCTTTTTCCTCTAAAAAAAATTCCCAAATGACACCAATGACCAATCTAAGCGTGTTTCAGTAAAAATAACTAGCTTCTTTAAAGCTAGAAGCTTCAGGCAGTTGCCTCCTTGAGATAAGCTATTAGATCTGCACGATCTTGAGGCTTCTTCAATCCAGGGAAAACCATCTTAGTTCCAGGAATGTACTGCACCCAAGAATATCCATTTCAAACTGATGTAAGCATTATTTCTTCCACATGAATAATCAGAAAACACACATCCTCATGCGAGCAAATGTTACTGTATAACACTACTCAAACAACAGATCAGGGTTACTGTTGGTGGCAAAATAAGGCAAAGGAGGCAATTTCTATGTTAAGAATCTCATTGATGAGCTATGAACTCTATCTACATTCATAAAAACCCAAACACAAAACTTAGATCAATAACATGTACATCACTGGGGAAGATCAGCAATCCCTCAGCTACAGTTTCCAATATATGCATAAAATATATTAAACGCAAAAGGAAAAAAAGAGGAAGATATCTTTTAAATACAAGTTCAGATGTGATGGAAGGAAACAAAGAAACAAGAAAGTCATAAGCAGATTAGATGATATCTTACCAAATATTGATCTAAGCCTGATTCCTATAAACTTGGGATCAACCAAACTAATCATTTTTCACCACTTCATTCAATACAATGCTTCATCTACTGTGAAAAAAAAGTCGTTGAAACCAAATATTTTGCCAACACATATTGCCATATTAATCTTGGTCTACTAATTCCACTTATATTGTGTTCCACCATATTGCATCACTCACGAGATAACAATCTCTTTTGGTCTATGCAAAACAAGCCCCACCTATCCTGGAACTTCCATTATGTAAAATCACTTTTGAAGTCCTACAAACTTGTACCAAGTGTAACTACACATAGGATGTTCCTCTATGATTTTGTTTTAAATAGGTTGGTTTGGACTTCAGAATGGGTTTCAATTTTTTTTCAATCCATTGACGTTCATTAACTGGATTAAAATAGTATTCGACTTTGGACAATAGTACATATAAATTTACAAAACAATACTCGTATACATGGTGTAATTACATTTCACACAGAAAATTCTCATTTATTTAATGTAATTGCATTTCACATAAACTAATTATTAACATTACATTTTATTAACAATTATTTCACAAACAAGGCGTGTCGGGGTGGGGATGGGGGGGTCCGGTCCAGGCATTTCAAGAACGGAAAACACCCATTAAAATTCGGTAATTAGTAAATAGAAACATTAAGTTCTACCATAGCAATGTTTAGGGGAAAAAAATTATGAAGGTAAGTTCAAGTTATTTCTCATAAACTTCAAATGGTCCTATCAAACCTTGCACTGTTCTCCTTTAAAACTTAGTATACCAATTTTTCTCACCAACTTCGTTAATAATTTTGATTGCTCGTCTTTTTTTTTTTTTTTTTGGGAGGGAGGGAAGGGGGCTTAAAACTAATAAATATGTCAGTTATTAACAACGAAATATATGAATATAGGGGTGGGAGTTAGGTTCGATATTTTAAGAACTAGAACCGCCCATTAAACTAGTATTTGTAAATGGAACCATTCGGTTTAATAAAATTCTTGGAACCGGACATGGAGGCGTCAGTTCTGGCTAAAATGCCACCCACATCGGAAACAGTAAATATCATATTTCATTAGGCTGCAATCTTATTTTGATGCTTATCATTATTTTTCAATTTGAAAAATTAGTCCAATTTATTTTCGTAATCCTTAATTCATTGCTATGTACTTACAATGTGACAGTCGTATTTTCAATTAGAAAATTGAAGTTTGACAATACAAGTCTTATGGTTCCTTTTTAATAACATTCATATTTTCTCTAGCACAAAATGCTCATGATCTGAAACTTTAACCAAAGGCCATTCATTTACCTAATGCTTTTCTTTCAAGATCTTAATTTTTCATACTATGGCAGGTAGAGAGTGTTACTCCTGCGAATGTTTTCAGGAAAACATTTGTTGCAACTTGCAAAATATCTCCATTTTAGATAACCGATTGAATTTAATAAAAACTTGGATGTTCACTAACCTTCTTAGGATTAAGCAAATAATCATAAAGAGTATTCTCTCCCCAGATCACAGCCATGTTCTTGTTGGCAGCAGAGTAAGAGTAACCAGGGGTAGTGCCAGATTGCCTTCCAAGGAGGCCACTCAAGTTGGGACCTGGAGATTCAGAAGCATGAGAAATCGTCAATAGACAAAACACAAACAAAGGGAGTGAGCCAGAATATAAGAAAATTTCTGTACAACATAATAACAGTACAAGGAGGGCCAAATATCATTCCACGACAGTAATTTCACTCCAAGCATGCATATGTAAATAAGCAGCCAACAATTGATGGCGGGCAATGAGCCAACTAAGAGAAAGTTAACAATACTTCGCCTATTGCCTAATAAAAAAGCCTTAGATAATAGATATTGAACAAAAGAATAATTAAAAAAAATACAGCCAATAATTGATTGTCGTTTAAACTCAAGGAGTATACAACATTATTTCTCCATTCATCTAAACAAAAACATATTTGTTAAACTCAAAATATATCCATGATGCAAGGTGAATAATTAAAGAAAATACAACCAATAATTGATTGTCGTTTAAACTCAACGAGTATTCAACATTATTTCTCCAGTCATCTAAACAAAAACATATTTGTTAAAGTCAATATATCCAGGATGTAAGGTGGATTTATGGAGACCTTGATTAATGTAAAACTCGAGAGTTCACAGATCTATTTAGCACAATGAACATGGAATCATGAGTCTAAAGTACACATTTCCTAGATTTTTAACCCAAAATCAAGTAAAAAGACATTAACACAAGTAGAGTGAAATATCAAGTTAACGGTCCTCATATAAGTGGTAAGTTAACGGTCCTTTTGCATATAAGTGGTAACTTCAATATGCATTGAACCAATTTCATCAAAATAGCCAAATGGTTTACTCGGCAAAGTTACAAATTTTCCAGTACATATATTTGAAACATAATCCAGAATTGCTAGAGTAAAATAACCAAGTTACAGATAAGCTGAACTTCTCTCGTCAAGATTATCAGATCTAACATAACAATACAGTTCAAATCATAATAAATCAAAGGCCAAGAATGAGTATATTGAACTCTAGCCGTGCTTCACCTGATAAATTTTCTATTTCCTTTCACTAAATCCAATATCTAATATGCTCTAACTCGCTCCAAAAACAATCATGCTTCATGTACAGGCTGAACCCCACAGATAACTCGCACATAGGGCGGTGGGTAATTTTTTTTTACATTTTTATTGATGTGGGTCCCACGCATGTGAGAGGGTGTGTGGGTTCGCTGTATATTTGGCTTAATTCCTCCAAAAATTCAAAAATAAATTACAACAATACTATAGGTATAAAAAAAATTTCACAGAAACAATACAGATGGACACTTGGCAGATTATTGGAAGATAGATAAAAATACACACAAAAAAGGACCATGCTTCCTTCACAGGGGATTTGTGCCCGGGTCGAACCCGGGCACCCCCCTATTGGTGGGGGGCCTGACTGAAGGGGGATTTACCCCACAAAAAAAAGGGAGCCATACAGGTGCTGCGTTGCACCTGTACAGTTTCTGCAGAATAATTCAACAAATTAATCTAATAATAAAACATTAACGCGTTTCAAGAACAACAAATTCGGAAACATGAAATGAAATCCCATCAATAACTTTACAGCGCAGACCATGCAGATCCATATACTCGAAAAAAATAATACATTATTTTCAAAATTAAGAAAAATATTGGGGCAGAGAAGGACCTTGTTTGTGGCCAGCGCCTTTCTCAACGGTGTGGCACTGAGCGCATTTGGTCTTGAAGATCTTCTCACCGGATTTAACATTTCCGGGAGGTGCTTCATTGAATGACGCCATATTTCTCTCAAGCAAATTACTCAACCAAACGAGATCTTTACAATATTGTCTGTAATCTGAAATTCAAGAACAAAAGGAGTTATGAAGAACTTTGTAGGGCTTTTGTTTTGGGCCTTATTCTATTGCAGGAGGCGGTCCAGGCGGACTAGTAAAGGAGCGTGTATTTGTGGCGGCGGCACGGGTCACTGAGTTATTTCGAAATTACGATCATACCCTTGGTTTTTTGACTGGTCCCCCAGAGAGCCCTTTTCTCGATGATTCTCCGGAGTACCTCGTGACACTGACTTTGACCGCCATGTGGAATCATTTAAATGCCCGAATTAGAATTTTATTTTTTATTTTTATTTTAAAACCAATTATTTTTTCCAATAGGATTTTTAATTATCATGTATTTGGAAAAGTTGATCATATACTTAGATATACACATTTAGAAATTCAGCCACTGTTTGGACTACATTATTTTTTTCATTCTCATTTTTGTACTCATTTTCAACCACACATTTTTCAATAAAATAATATTTTTCATCGATGATTTTTCATTCTTTTTCAACCGCACATTACCCATCATATAAAAAAAATGCAATCTTGACTACAAAATGTGCACCAAACAAGGACTCAGCTATAGATTAAATGACATTCCCATTAACCTCTATTAAACTGCATCCAGGGTACATCTTGGCTCCGATAGTTCTCATTCTCATTTTCCTTCGGACTTGTGTTACTATTGGCAGATGCACAAATATTAACTTGAAGTGTACGAGCGCTATAATCACTAGCCTCGATTTTCATTAGTGGGTGGACAATGCTTCGACCCAGATCAACATTGCCTTAGTTCCTGCAAGCACCGAGTAAAGAATCATATAGTTGGACGATAATGATTTCATCTTTATTTGGAATGGTAGCTACAATTTCCTCAGCTTCATCTAAAATTCCGGCACCACCAAGGTCTATTCCATAGTGCTCAAACATCTGTTCAATATAACAGATATTATCATAGAATCCCGGTATAAACTTGTAGCTGCAAAATTTAAGAGATACAAATTGAGAGTTCCACCAAAAAATTTAAGGTGGGGGTAACAGGCAAACTACTTCAAAAACAAAACTTAAATTAGCAAATTCTTATTAAAATGTACTCTTTACAAACAATTCTAGTTCACCATGAAAATGGTTGCCACCATGACCTCCCAGGAGGGAGCATGGGCCAGCCATGAAGTCTAGCCAAACTCAGGAGGGGTTGAATGCTGACTGGGATTGTACACTCAGTTCCACAAAAGCTCCGGAAGTTTCGTCCTTTTCCATTGTGTGAAAAGAAATTGATCTACGGTTTGGAGAATCAACCGAGTTTCTCCCGGGACTAATTATCATACTTTCTTCTCGAGGTCTATCAGTAGGAGGAATTAGTGAAATGGAATCATTGTACTCATCGTTACACCTAGCCTCTGCATCAGTTCGAAGACTCCTCACGGCTAAAGAATCCACAACTGGAAGGTACACCAGTACACAGATACCAACTCCAGCACAAGATAGAAGAGAGAGAAAAGCCAAAAATGCAATGGCATCAAACAAAAGATTTTCTGGCTCAGATAGAACCGATAGACCGAGAAGAAGTACTCTTAAGAGAAAAAGAACAGAAATAGAAAAGACTAACGCATACACTCGCTTCTGCAAACCCTTATTGATGACCAAATGAAGAATTTGCCTCCCGACCCAGAACAAGTATGTAGTAAGTACAGTACCAAAAAGACCAAGTATGATAGTGCTCGACAGAGGGTAAGTGCAGAGGGTAACATTGTCATTGTCATTTGTCTTGGAAGAAGCTGTTTTGAAGAAATATGGAGGCAGTTTGTTCATGGAACTGTTCTTGCTATACTTCGGCTCAATTAATATAACTATGAGCTGAAGAATGAACATTGGGAGACAATAAAGAATAACACAACCGGCTGTTCTTGCATTCCACTTTCTGCTTAATGTCCCAGACCTCTGTAATGATGCATGAAGAAGAAATACAAGGGTGAGAAGAAGGCATGGTTCTGCAAACCCCAGGTTTGAAACGATGTAGCATTTGCAAACAGTTTCCTGCCATTTTGAGTTGAGGGCACCCAAGATTCTTCCTTCATGTCTCAACAGATTCAGCCTAATAATCTCCCAAACACCCCACCAGAGTGTGAAAGAGATTAATGCAATTCTGATAATCCAAGGACCACTAAAATAATTGAACCGAATAAGACCTTGACTACGTATCTGATTGCGGAAGTAAAGTACGTACACAGTGCAAAACACACCCAGAAGGACCAGAACAGCAACAAGACAAATTGTCACCACACCAAGTGCATCAGCAACAACTCTTGTAATGGGCATTACCCAAAGCACGGATTCCACGCATGCTCTCAGCCAGCATTGACGTGAGGAAATTCTCTATTGAGTACAGTATTCCTATTTGGCAACTCAAAACAAGCAGAGTATATTTGACAGCAATAACGGAGTGCTCTTATTGACTCCAAAATAAACATAGAAGATCACTAGGGAGATCAATTAGATCCTCGAACAAAGAACACGAGGAAGCAACGCAAAGCAGTTTCACAACTTTCTGACCTTGCAACTGCTTACTTCTATCACTGATACAGGGTCACCAACTTTCAAGTTCAGTTTTAAACCCACGAAGAAAATCTTTTAGAACTGAATATCAAACCGAGCAACCTACAAGATAAATAGGAACAAAAAATCATTAAAGTTCCATAAGATGAAATGGTTAGACCATAAAGAGTAAATGAACAGGAGACAGAAGTGAAGCACTCCATCAACAATTATCATTAGCACTAACTGCAGGCAGTGTGCTGTTCATGAACAGGCTCAGCATGTACGCATATGGGCAAGAGAGAGAGAGTAATGACAAACATAATTCATGCAAAAAATAATGTAAAAGTATAGATAAAATTGAGTAATTGCCATAGACAAATTTTAAGATGAAGAATTTATAGTGACAAAGAAGCAGAAAACAAAAAATAAACAAATAAGTCAACAAATTATACCGAATTAATTTATACTAGTCCGTTGGGCGTTCATGGGTGACACACACAGCAGATAAGCATAAACAGGAAAATGAACCCAAAGATATATATGGTATGATAGAGTAATAATGTTTTAGACATATTTAGGCAAAATGTGAATCATATCTTAAATAAATTTCCATGCATGTGCAACCAAACAAGCATGATTCAATTAGCCTAGTAAATTTAGGTAGATTTCAGCAAGCTTTAGTTCATTTCTCCTAGCAACATAACCAGTTAAAAATTTCAATGGTACTATTTTATATATATTTCAACAACTAATCAAATTTATGAAACCAAAATATAAAACACTGACGAGTGAAAATGTGGTCCGTGCTTCAGAAGAAATTAATCACATAAACTAAGTCCTTTTATACTGATCACTTCATAGTACTTAGCAACTTTCATTTGCTTCATAGAAGCAGCAGCAATCAGACAACAAAAAAAGGAGCCAAGGATGCCTTTAACAAATACAACAAACTAATTTCATTAACATAACAGGTCTGATGCCATAGAGAAACAAAAGCATAAATTGAACTCGCTTGGAGAAAATAAATGCATAGCCAGAACTGAACTTGCCAAGATTACTTAGCCCTGTGACATTAAATTTTTATTTCACAATTGTCATTTTTGTCAATTACACGTCTATCAATATTCAAAATTATTTCACAACCTTAATTTAGCAGATTAGAATTTTCCATGATGTAAAGTAACATATAAAAGTCACGAAAGGTAAGCTGGGAGAATCACCCAGTTGGAAATTGTCCAGTTTACATTGTCGGCTTACCTAATAATGGCACTATCACAGTAAAAATTTACAAATAACAGCATTACCCTTGAGTTTAGTGACATCATAATTTAGGCACAGCCAAACCAAAATGCATTCAGATATCCGACACAACAATTATGTGCACTGTATTCGTGTTGAAAATCTTCTACTTCTTAAAATTATTCCCAACACTCTGCTTAATGTGCTGCATGATGCCTGTCTCAAATAAACAAGCGATTCACTAATCCATAAAATGCAGTAATATAAATTACAATAAATTCATCAGCTATAGATGTCTAAACAATTTCAATACTGAGAATCAACCGTTCTAATAGAGTAATATCTTAAATTCACTTAAACCAATGTCCATCACTTACTGTGTGGATATCATGTAAATCAATATAGAGGTGCTTAACACTTAAAACAACCCAGAGAATATATAACGTGAGCACACTGGTATCTATACATAACATTTTCTTTTCTTTCTTATGCTATTTAAGCCTAATTTCACAGCATTTGCACGCATGTAGGTGCTCAGAGAATTGGTGCCACAATACATTGATTAACAAGCAATATCTAGAACCTAAATCTGGTGTAATAGAAGTCGAAAAAACAACGTAGAAATTCAAAAACCTAACATTCATAACAGTTATTCACGAAACTGACAAGACGAAACCTTCACGCGCCACAAAATCGGCACATTGATGCCACAATGCAACACTAAAAATAACTCAAATTAGGAAAAAATAAATAAAAAATTCAAGCCAAAAGCAGGAAACTTATATCAGGAGAAAGCTTACGAGTTGCACATCAACGATCCGGTAAGCTGAAAGGCGAAATCTGAAAATCACCAGAAAAAGCCAAAAGAAAACCTAAACAGATAATTGAATCCAGAAGAAAACCAAGAGAAATTTTATTAGAGAGAGAGAAAAGAGGAAACAGTGTAAGGTGTAGAGTACTAGTCTTCTAGTGGGGCGTTGTTGGCGACAGCCTGTCGCCAGCGAATAAATCAAAATTGAACAAATTTATTAGTATTTATATTTGTCATCTGTTCTCTATGGTCATTGCTTGTAATTATTATTTTTTATGTGCGTATTTAAGTAATTAATTAATAAAGAGATTATGGGTATTTAATTATGGACATAAGAGACAGGCTGTACACAGCTGGATGTTTGAACGAGGCTGGAGGCTCGGGCTTCCGAGCCTAGCTAGCTATGTGCTTGTGTTCTTACGGACTTATTCTGTATAAATAATTTGAAGTATTTAAAGTAAATGAAGCCTTAACACACTCGTAAATTTTTCTTTCTTCCTTCCTTCTCGTTCTCTTCCTTTCTTTATATTAATTTTGTTTGTGCATACACGTCTTTTTTCGTGGACTACAAGAATCCTCGAGTAATTGGTTTAGAGTCGAGATTTGCTGTCTAATCAATTAATTATTGACACGTTATTTTAAATTAACGTATCATTAATTTGGTGGGTTTATGGTGAAGTTAATGAGGGTATATTTAAAATGACGTGTTAATAATTAATTGGATGGACACCAGAGGTGATATCATCGGTTTAAGTGTTGGTTGATTTGTCCTTCCATGCTTGTCCCTCAGGCTCTTACAACCCCAAAAACAAAAATGATAAATTAGTTTAAGGAATTTGCTGCTTGATGATGTTGACCAAACCAAACAAAATTACCTTTGTACCCTTTTGACATTTATTTCATTGTATTTGAAATATGTGTATTTTAAGGAATTTGCTTGATGATGTTGAGCCAATGATGACAGCTGCATAGGGATTCCAACTGTCCAAATTATTCTTAAAATCTAGTAAGAATTGTGCCCAGATAATGGCTTAATTTACAAAATAAAATTTCAACTATTGAACAATTATCATTTGCCCTGTGTGCAAATTACCACCTGGTCTAATCGATCCGAACCATCCAATCGAACCAACTCGGGTTAATTTGAAAGGATGTTGGTTAGAATTTAGAATTAGCTTACACCAACTGAAAAACCTCAATTTAAGGTGTTGGGTTCAATTTTTTTCTTTTTTTCTTTTTTTTACTTTTAAAGGGAAAAATTATCTCGAAACTGACAAATCAAACCAACCCGCACCAACTTAGGTCGACTTGAGTCAATTTATTCATTTTGTTGGTTCAATTTCGAATTAGAATTTCACTCAACGCAAACTGTCGATTTGGTTGTCGGGTTGGATCTAAACTCGACCCAACTCGATCCGTGACCACCCTTATTTACCAACCTAAATTGTTGAAAACTATCCGTGCTACATAACATGTAAAGAAAAATTTCCTTTGTAATTTCTTTTACCTTGTTTTTGTCTTCATGACAAAATATTAGGATTAAGATGAATGATGAGACAAATATAACATTAAAATGTCACACGATCGCAAGAAGCAATGGATCAGAATCAATACGAATAAGAACAAATCCCTTGAAATTTCACGAACTAATGTCAAAACTCAAAGACTATTCCTCACGAAACAAAAAGGATAAAAACCTTTTTGACTCTCCTGGCTGAATTTACAGGTTCTACTTTTCGATCTAGGAAATAAAGATGGAAAGTTTAGGCATCTAGGCTGAAGTTGAACAATTCCTTTCTTGATACACACAGTCCTTTCGATGCTTCCAATGAAATTAAAATTGACAAACCTGGAGTTATGGCGAGACAATACAGATAATAAACATGAAAAAGAATCTCTCAAGACTTGCATAATAGTAACTCAATATATATATATATATCTCATTTCAAGATCAATAGAAAATAAGATACTCAACCAATCGCATTCTCAAGAAAAGCCTCAAACAATCAAGAACAATTTAGAATCCAAATACAGAGATTTAAAATAATAGATTGCAAAAAGGGGAACTGCAATTACAAGATAATCAGGGACCAGAGGATGCTGAGTTATGGGGGAAAAAACAAGTCCATTAGGACGCGGAGCAGCATGTCTTCTTTGCGGGGTTCTCCTGGGGTCCAACAACAAGGGTCTTCCCTTCTTTGAGGTTAGTAGGTGCAGGCTCATCTGAGGAGAGTGGCTTCTTACTAATTTTACGATATATTTCTGAAAGAATCATTTGGAAAGCATTCTCTACATTGGTGGCTTCCAGAGCAGATGTTTCGATGAAAGAAAGGCCTTCTTTTTCGGCAAAACCTTGAGCATCCTCCGTGGCAACAGCACGTAGATGCTTGAGATCAGTCTTATTTCCTACAAGCATGATAACAATGTTGGAGTCTGCATGGTCCCTCAGCTCCTTCAACCACCGACTCACATTTTCAAATGTAGTTGGTTTTGTCACATCATATACAAGAAGAGCTCCCAAAGCACCCCGGTAATATGCACTTGTTATGGCTCTATACCTCTCTTGGCCAGCCGTATCCCATATTTGAGCCTTAACAGTTCTTCCCTCAACCTAAGGAGTAAAAACAAGAAAACAAGCACAGCACAACAAATAAATTTGGGCTTCCTTTTCAACTAAATGGTGGGAGCTAAAGCAAAAAAACATCTATCAAATATCTCGAGGTTATAAAGGATACACCAATATAGTCACGATAATAATAGAGAATTTCTTATTATTATAAGCCCGCATCAAGATTATGTCCTAAGTTCTCTTCTGTTTGCTTCAGTGATGAATGAGATTAAAATACATATACAAGACGAGTCCCCCTTTATATGCATTTACATTTTATTAATATGTACGAGATCTCCAAAAACATCATCGTCTTCTAAATTAAGATACAGACAGGCAGAAGATAGGATAGGGAAAAGGCATTGCATCGCTCATAGACTTTAAAACGCATCCCTCATTTAGGGACAACCAAATGGAAAGAAAATCCTTTCTTTAGGTTGAACAGGCAATGACTGAGTGACAAAATACAAAGGGAACTATGGTCTGGTAAATCAAGAGCAGTACAATAATATTTCAGCAGTTAAGCTTTGCTAACTGTTTTATTTTCTCCTTTACATTTCTTAAGTTTTTACTACATTTCCTTTTCACAAAAGCTACTTCGTCCTGATGAAAATAAACGGGCCGGATTGTTTGTCTCGAAGGTTCAGATTTCAGATGGCACCGAAACTTATGGACTACAAAAGCCAGCCATTCTGCATATCAAATTCTAGCAACTCAATATATCCTGTCAATGTAGTGGGAAAACTTGGTATATGGAGATTTATTTATTTTAGAATAATTAATTTAGCAAAAACAATAAAGTTTCCTTTTGATGAATTAGAAAACGAATTTTCAATATGGTTTAAAAGTTAGCAATAATAAAACCATATTTAAATTATAATTATTAAAATCTCATCTTCACTTTGAATAGAATTAATACAGGCAAGCATGACAGGTAAATCATCAAATCTACAACAGATCGCCGTTCCAAACAACATCGACAACAAAGATAATTAACAGATCTAAAGATCCTAAACTAAACAAAATAAAAGAATCAAAATATAGATAAAATTGCACACCTGTTTCAAATTTAAGTAACATATAAACATTCAGATAAAGTAAAATTCAAATCCACTGATACGTGGCCTCGCAAGAGACGTACTGATACTAAATCACTATTTTTGCATTTCCACATTGATGAATACTAAAAACAGGAGCAATAGTGTCAGCGAACCTGTAGGGTACGGGTGGCAAATTCAACTCCAATGGTAGATTTAGATTCCAAGCAGAATTCATTTCGGGTGAATCGGGAGAGCAAATTTGATTTGCCTACACCCGAATCACCAATTAACACTGCCTTGAACAAGTAATCGTATTCCTCATCCGGTCTCCTCGCCATTTATATCTCTAATTTTTCACTCTCCTGTGGAATCGGTCTTCAAAATTAAAGAAAGTGCAGAGCAGTTCTTTTTTGTTCAATTTTACGAGACATGCCCACTGCCAAAACGGCTTCTTTTGTTCTCTCTCCCTTTTTTTTTATGACAAACATGCCCCTTGAGTTTCGAGAATTTTTATCAGTAATCTGTACTACAAAAAATAAAAATAAGTATCTGACCCATCCTCTTTTAACACACTCATCATTCGTTAAACTCGATCAACATTTGGTAACAAGATGAGCCTTATATCTCTCAATTGCGCCAGAAGTTTCAAGTTTTACATTTTATGCCCATTTGCAACTAATAACTGATTTATTGGAGGACTTCTAAACTAATGACCAAGTAGAATTCTTAAAAGCTCCATTTTCAAGTTGCCAATCTGATGATGACATGGCTTGTTTAAATGTAGATGGTCCCACGCGTGAAAGGATAAAAATCTCACATCGAATAAATATGAAAACATAGACCAACTTAAAGGATTAGGTTACTCATTTTAATGAGGTTGACATTTTAAAATGAAATTCCAAGTTTTAAATGGTATTAGAGCCCATCATAACAGAACCAAAAAAGCAAGTTTCAACAAGAAGCAAGAAGCAATAGATAGCAACATGGTACGTAAAAGGTTAAGACAAAATATATCAATATTGAACCATGTTTGTTGAATGAAGTTTGCCAGAATTGTACGCAGAAGCAAAGCATGGAGTCATTCTAATCCATCCCAAACGAATTTGGCTGACTTGGTGTCGCGACCACCTTTTACGCATATCATCAGAATGTTAATTGCAAGCTAGCAACTTCGTTATCACAAGAGATGCCATTAGTTATCGTGTAGTGTTATATTCCTGTTTTATCTCGTTTCATGCTATTACTATTAAAAGGAGACATGATTGGGCTCATGCTAGGGCTTTCTTCCCGTAGAGTACCATTTAGCATAGCCAACTCTCTCAGCTGTTGCTTCTTGTAAACGTCCATGGATTCATCCTGAAAGGAAAAAGGGAGAAACAGTAAGATGCCTATAAATAAGATGGGTTTAAAGATATCAAACGGCAGCAAAGCTGTTCAAATCCATACCACAGGTTTTAACAGTTTTTCAAGTACTGCTACTGCATGATCCAAGCGGGCATCTATGATGTTCTCTGGAAATTCAGCCTCCACCAAGATGTGTAGTGGCTCGTTTAGGTGCTCGTTTCCAGGTTTGTCTTTTAGTTTCTCTTCCTAAGGAGACAAAGGACACAGTTGTGAGAAATTTGAAAAGACATGACCAACATTCGCTCAGCCTCTCGCCTCACAGCCGGAAAACAGTAAATTCATGTTGGTAACAAAACCAGTAAAGGTTGGCGATGCCATTGAAAATGGTTGAGTATAGACCTGCATTGAACTACGTTCTTATCCTTGTATCATATTTGACTTTAAACAAGGTGCAATTACAATTTCAAGTTGCAGTTTTTGAGAAGAAAGCACAAAAATCTTTTCCATGGAAACCGAGTGATCATCCATAACTTAAAAATGTAATAGAAAAATGTAAAGGGAGATGCACATCGACATGGTGATAATAGTTGAAAAGAGCTATTTACAACCACCTAAAACTCAAGATATCCTTCCTTCTAGAAGGCTGGATGAAAAATATAATATCTACGACAGTAATCAAACAAGTGATAAGTCCAAAGGGAACAATAACCACCTGAAATTTCAAGGGTTAATAGGGAAACATTTCATCCGAAATATGCGTATGTTTATATTTAAAGTGATAAAACAGTGTAGCAGTTTACATGAATTTGCAATCTACCTCCCCAATTTGGTTTGTGGCAGCTTCTACATTCTGTCAAGGCTTCAAGCCTTTTCAAAGAGTTTCCACGCGGTCCCAAGATTCGGCCAACAAAATTATACTGCACAAATTCAAGTTAGAAGTTACTTTTTATATCTTACATCAATATGGATAAAGATAAATAACCAAACTGTATTTCCCAAAAGATAATTTTACTCACACTCGGGTATTTCTCCACAGGAACATCCAGTCGGATAACCTTCTTCATGACTGGAGTGGTTCTTGTACCAGGTGTTAAACAATTCAGAGAAAAGAATAACAAAAAAAAAAGAGAGACTAGGGTTTTATTAATTCTGCACAATGAAAAATGAATATAAAACCTAAATATAAAGATATTATATATAGTCTAAAATAAAGG
>CAIGRH010191051.1:0-11427 GCA_903798295.1 Fraxinus nigra
TTAAAAAAAGGCTGTAAAAGGGGGTCTACCGCAACGTTTAAAAAACGCTGCAAAATGGGTCTACCGCAACGTTTAAAAAACGCTGCAAAAAGTCTTCCCTCAACGGCAACATCGGCCTTCAAAAGCCCTTTTTTGGTGTAGTGAGATTAGTGAAATCTATATAAATTAGAGTGTAAAAATTAGTATATAAATTTAGCTTTAGATCATACATTGTGAAACTAATTAAAAGAATAAGTTTGGTGTTGTATATCTCACGAGTGAAGGAAGGATATATTTGACCATTAAGTGTCGAGAATTGAACAAACTTGTGAATTTCACATACACATCAGTTGTATATTGGATAAGTAGAAATTGATTTCTGTATTATAATTTTGAAGTTGTTTATATATTTGGCACGATGATTCGAATTTTGAGACAAACGACAAGTTATCTAACCAAAAGTTTATTGCACGCTTAATTTCTGAGATAGGTTATAAGAATGCATTGCTTTGCATATGAATTTGAAATGAAATATGATCAGGTCGTGCTTAGAATATGTTTAATTTATCTCAGAAGAGATAGTTTAATATCAATGAATTATCGAATAATGTGAATGCGTAAATATCACTAATTACATAAATCAAGAATTGGAAAACGAACAACGATAGGTGGATTCATAAGTCCATACATTCATATCATTATTCACATAAACCAAAGCTTTTACATAATTTATAGAATAAGTTAGATAAAATAAATCATCTCTTTCGTTTACATTCAAATTTGATTACAAACTAATAAAATTTGCTTTAAGGCTTATTCTCCATGGGACAATGATATTAATCCCTAAATTATTGCTGGACGTTTGCAAATTTCACACGAATAGTCAACAAATCAGTCATTTCCTAGCCAAGAGGATCCACACCAGTTAGATAATCAAGTGGGATTTTAAAACTGGAGTGACCATGAAACGCTAAATGAAAAGACTAAGCCCTGTTTGACAACCATGATTTAGGGAAAATAAAGTTTTGAATAGTGATTTTTAGGAGAATATGTGGTTAAAAAGTATGAAAAAAAATTGGATTTGTGTGCAAAATATTTATTGTATGACTGTGTGGTTAAAAATAATTGTGTAGAAAAAAGAGTTCGAAAATAATGATGGTCAAACAGGAACTAAATCTATGATGAACCCAGTTAAGTTAAAAGTCAAATGAACCTTCAACTACTTGACGAAAAGATGGGGTGTGTCAAGACCTCAAATTTCAAGACTTTTTTTTTTTTTTTTGTTATAGACAACGTAAATAACACCAAATATCTTGGCTTTCAAATATTATTTAATAAAGCTTGTGTCTTTAATAATTACAACAATACTAATTTAAGAGATATTTTGAAATAATCTTTGTTATAACTCATAATTAGGAGTTGCCACATGGCATCAAATCAAGCAGTGGGACCAGCCCAACTAGCCTTTTTTACTTACCAATCGAGACCCAGAGCTATCCGAAGGCCCATTATTCAAGGCTATTGTATCGGCCGAGGCACTAGTACTTCCGAGGCACTCATGGATCTGAAGCTCCTCAGTTGGCAGCGGCCCATGTGCACAGATCTGTTCGTGATGAAGATCTTGTTACGAATGATTGATGTGACCTTTGAGAAAAGTATAATTGTGTATTGTCTTGTCAATGTAATAACATTTAATGCTTTGAATAGATAGGAAAGTCAATGTGACGGCTATGAATTGATGGGTCAATCGAAGAGATGAGGTCATGTGTAATTTGATCCAAAGGTCATCATTTTATTTGCACTACTATAAATACTCCATCCATGTAATATGTAAAGACTAATGCAAATTTAAATACAAAAGCAATACATTTTGTTCTCTCAATATATTGCTGCAAATCTTGTTCTTAAANTTGTTACGAATGATTGATGTGACCTTTGAGAAAAGTATAATTGTGTATTGTCTTGTCAATGTAATAACATTTAATGCTTTGAATAGATAGGAAAGTCAATGTGACGGCTATGAATTGATGGGTCAATCGAAGAGATGAGGTCATGTGTAATTTGATCCAAAGGTCATCATTTTATTTGCACTACTATAAATACTCCATCCATGTAATATGTAAAGACTAATGCAAATTTAAATACAAAAGCAATACATTTTGTTCTCTCAATATATTGCTGCAAATCTTGTTCTTAAAGATTGGTTAAGTTTATACGATCTTGTTCCGGAAACCTTGCCGGAACCCGAACGAAAACGTCTCGTGTCGTTGAGCTCCTCCCACATTCAAACTTTGGAGCGATCCTAGCCATCGAATAGCATTAACGTGTTGGATTTAGCTTACATATGCACGAGTGGGCCCGACATCTGTTGATTTCATTTTTTAAGGTCAATAGATTGGTGTCATCCATGGGAAGCCACACTATAACTACGAGCAACCCCATGGAAAAATCTATTTGAGAAGATATTTTGCGCATCCCCCTTGAAAACGGATTTGTTCTTGAGAAAAAGAACAAGAGGAAGCCCCAAGAGTTGAAAAATATTCAAAGTTTTAGGCTTAAAAAAAGATAAGTTTAGAAAAAGACACTCCTCACAAGCGTACAAAGAAAACTGATGATGAAGTCCCAACAACTGCTGCTCCAGCAGGTTGGTGACGACCCCACCACCACCATAGACGAGGTGGTAGGAGAGTGGCAGCTCAGTTCACCAGAGAAATTCCAACTAGGCAGCCAACATATAGAGCATTACTAACCAAGACTTGGCGATGCAAAAGTTATTGATGCAAATGCAAGGACATGGAGGCTTCTCAATTCCTCTCTATGCCCCCCAAGAGCAATACCAACAAGAAGAGGTGTAAAGCCAAAGAGCCCGTCCTCCTAGGCATGCTAAAAGGATAAGCCTCATTGAAAGGAAAATAGGAGTTGATGTCTCTTCCAACTATGATTCTGGTCCACCCACCGAGGCTCCATTCAACATGGATGGTAAATTTCCTCCAGAATATGAACCAGAACATAGGCCTCAGTAGTCCATTAGAGTATTTGACAGGTTGAGCCCAGTAGGACCGAGGTATTGGCAGCAAAATCAAGTATTGGTGCCTCAGAACATGCCCAGCCCCCACCTCCTGAGACTTGGTAGCCGAAGGAAATGAAAGAATATGTCCCCCGAGTTGTGCCACCTCGAAACGAACGTCAAATGAGAGGTGAGGAGGCGGGAAACCAGGCAAGACCTTCTGTACCGCCCCCAAGGTATGAGGGTGAGGCCAATCATGAGTCACATAGCCTCCAAAGGTCTTGTGATTTAGATGATGATGATGAGAACCTATCATTTTCATAGGAACTGAGGAATGCCCAAGTACCGAGCCACACGTGATGCCCAAAATAACAAAATATGATGAGAGAGGTGACTCGGCTAAACATTTGAACAGCTACAAAACTTATATGAGCTTGAGAGGCGCCACCCCAACAGTGAAGTACCAAGCTTTCCACTTAACTCTTAGTGGGGCAGCTGAAATTTGGTATAGTAGATTACCATCTGGAAGCGTCAGGAGTTGGCCAGAATTCAAAAATACCTTCTTGAAAATATTTACAGTAAATAAAGAAGAAGAGGCCCCGATTCAGCGTCTTCAGGACATGAGGCAACAATAAGGAGAATCTCTAAAGAGCATTATGTCCCGTTTTACGGATGAGATGACATATTGTGTCCAAGTCACGATCGTGAGGCCCTGTCCGAGCTAAGAGAGGCATGAATATGAACACTTTGTTTTGGAGAGATGTGTAAAATCAGGATCCAACAACCTACGATAACTTGTTGGAAATGATGCGACAAGAAATTACTAACGAAGATTTGATTGACTACAGAAACAGCATAAGTAGAGGCATTCAACCCCAACAAAGACAACGTGGTAGAGGACCCACCTCTCACTTAATGGATCACCAATGGAATCAATCTGGCAATGAGATTGCCCAAAGCTAGGGCCAAGTACTTACCTCTGCTACATTAAATGCAGTGCCAACTTTAGCATATGAGGATGTGCCGCCACTAATACTCAGACAAATCAGCCAATGCAGCAGGCCCTCCATAGGGGACGAGAGCGTAGGAGAGGTTCGGGGCCCCATAACAGGTCGAACCCTCAAGAATACTGCACTTACCACCACTCTTACAGCCATAACACCTTGGACTATAGAGATATAGTTCAACATCCTGTAGGTCCAAACTCTCGAAATAACAACCAAGATGATTCTAGGCCAAAAACCAAGCCCCCGTCAGGGCATGACCAACAGCCGAGACTTGATGAGTTCACTCCCTGCCATCGTAAAGTATCTCCTCGACGGAAGGGGAGCAAGAAAATAGGAATCAGGATGGACAACAACATCAAAAAGGCCATCAAAATTGAATGGCAAATGCCCTCATCCACGAGATTGATACTAGTTTTGGAGGCCCTTATGTTGGGGGAGAAACAAGAAATTCCCAAAGAAATTATGTCCACGAAGCAAAGGGTCATCCATTGACTAGCTACATTGTGAACAATAGTTCTCGCGAGAATCGTTCACCTCCTATTATATTCACGCAGAAGGACTCAGACGGTGTCCACTACCCCATTGTGATGCCCTAGTTGTAAAGGCCGTGATAGCCCGAAACGGATTAAAGAGAATGCTAGTGGATAACGGCAGCTCAATTAACATCCTTTTTAGATCCACCTTTGACAATATGCTTTTGGACCACGAACTGACCCGCATCAACACACTCTATACGATTTCACGGGAGATAGCATAATCCTGAGAGGCAAAATCACACTTGTCGTAGAGATGGAGAGCCACATCTATTAACACTGAACTTTATGGAATTTTTTATAGTTGATAGTAGGTCCGCTTAACACGGTATCTTGGGGAGGCCCATTGAATGATCTTGGAGCTGTCACTTCCATCCACTATTTGTACATGAAGTTCTTGACTGATAAGGGGATAGTTACAGCGAAAGGTAACCAAAGAGAAGCTCGGGAATGCTACTTGAACTCTGTTAGGAAAGCTGAGCCTAGGGACATGAATATGGTACTATCTGAAGTGGACATGAATGTCCCCGTGGAAATACCTGCACTTGATGAGCTTGACCCATGCATCATTGAAATAGAGTCCCAAACGGCCCCAATGGAGGAATTAGAAAGTTTTCCTATTGACCCAATGGATCCCACTAAGTTGTTGCAAGTGGGCCGGAGCTTAACTCAAGACTCCAAGGGAAAACTCAAAGATTTTCTATATAAGAACCGTGATGTCTTTGCTTGGAGGCATGAAGACGTGGTAGGCATCAGCCCAGGGGATCCTAAAGTTACCCCGCATAGACAGAAGAGAAGAGCTCTGAACAAGGAGCGATATGAAGCCCTAAAAGAGGAAGTGCAAAAATTGATCAACAATGGTTTCATCAGAAAGTCCCTATATCCGAAATAGGTCTCCAATCCAGTTTTAGTAAAAAAGCATAATGGGAAGTTGAGGATATACATTAACTTTTTCGACCTTAACAAAGCATGTCCTAAGGACTGCTGCTCACTCTCGAGGATAGATCAATTGGTAGACTCTACTACTAGACACGAGTCTCTGAGATTCATGGATGCCTACTCCAGCTACAATCAAATTCTCATGCATCCAAGTGATGAGAAGCACACCTCCTTCATCACAGACCGGGGACTCTCTTACTACAAGATGATACCATTTGGGCTAAAAAATGTTAGAGCCACTTATCAGAGGCTTGTGAATAAAATGTTTGCCGACCTGCTTGGTAACACAATTGAAGTCTATGTTGACGACATGCTTGTTAAAATCTTAAAGGTTGGTGACCACATATCCCACCTCAATGATGCTTTTCAAGTTCTACGAAAATATCGCATGAGGTTGAATCCCCTCAAGGGTGCATTTGGGGTCACTTCAGGCAAGTTCCTGGGGTACATGGTCAAGCGGCATAAAGGCAAACTCTGAGAAGATACAAGTATGGATTGAAATGATATCACCCTAGAAACTGAAAAAAGTGCAAAGTTTAACCGGACGAGTGGCTGCCTTAAGCCGCTTCATATCAAAGGCAACAGTTAAGTGCCTCTTATTCTTCAAGGTGCTGAAAGGAGGCAAGAAGTTCCAATGGATCGAGGAGTGTGAAGAGGCCTTCCAGGGGCTGAAAATGAACCTAGGATAGGCTCCCCTCCTATCAAAACCTAAGCTAGGAGAGGCCCTGCAACGTTATTTGGTCGTTTCCAATGAGGCCATAAGTGTCGTACTTGTAAGAGAAGAGGACTCTACGCAGTTGCCGATGTATTACGTTAGCAAATCATTGCTAGCCCCTGAAACACGCTACCCGGATATGGAGAAGCTAACTTTGGCATTGATAACTGCATCCCGTAAATTGAGGCCCTATTTCTAAGCTTATACCATTCATGTGTTGACCAACTTCCCACTTAGGCAAGTGTTGCAAAAGTCTGATGCCTTGGGAAGGTTGCTAAAATGGACTGTGGAATTGAGCGAGTTTGTGGTAGAGTTTGTGATCGTTCCTGAGATGGACGAGGCGATGAAGCCCCCTAAGCCTCCTACCTGGAACTTATTTGTGGACGACTCGTCCAGAGAAGCAAGCCCGGGTACTGGAGTGGTGCTAATAAGCCCCGAAGGTCACAAATTGAGTAGTGTCGTACAGTTCAAATTTAAGGCCACTAACAACACTGTAGAATATAAGGCCCTCCTCGCCGACCTGAGGCTGACCAAGGAAATGCAAGTTAAGAGGCTTTTTATTAATAGTGATTTCCAACTTATTGTGGGACAAGTGAATGGAAACTTTGTGGACAGGGATAAAGCTATAGCAGCCTACCTTAAACTGGTGATAAGCCTACTCCCCTCATTTGAGAAGTTTGAATTGGCTCAGATCCCACGCACTGAAAACGCCCATGCTGATGCTTCATCCAAGATGGATACTAGAAATAATTCAGAGTTATTGATAATGGTGCCAATAGAGCACATCTTGAGGCCGTCCACCTCGGCAGAAAAGGTGATGTGGGTCGAAGAAACCCCAACTTGGATGCAACCCCTCATATACTACCTCAAGGATCAGATTCTGCTAGATAATAAAGAAGAAGCTTATAAACTGATAAGGGGGGTCTGCACGTTTCGTGCTTGTGGATGATGTCCTATATAAACGCGGATTCTCCTCACCCCTTCTTTAATGCGTATAAGGGAAGAAAGCCAACTACATACTCCAGGAGATCCATGAAGGTATTTGTGGCAACCATTCAGGAAAGCTTGCTTTAGAAAGAAAAGCATTGAGGCAAAGGTACTATTGGCCTACCCTAAAAAAGGATGCCATTCAATTTGTTAGAAAATGTGATAAGTGCCAATGATTTTCCAATGTCCAAAGACAACCCTACCAGGAGCTAACTGTAGTATCCAGTACTTGGCCTTTCAGCAAATAAGGCATGGACCTTATTAGCCCTTTACCTAAGGGCAGAGAAGGTGCTAATTTTGCCGTTGTGGCAATTGACTACTTCAGGAAATGGGTAGAGGCCGAGCATCTGGCAAAGATTACCGAAGCTAATACTTCCAAGTTCTTGTAGAAGAATATAATATGTCAATTCGGTATTACCACTCGATTGTCTCTAATAATGGAAAGCAATTTAACAATAAAAAGGTGAGAGATCTTTGTGAAGAGTTGGGGATTAAGAAATACTTCAGTACTCCTTATCATCCCCAGGCTAATGGCCAAGTCGAGGCTGTAAACAAAATCAAAAAATACACTTTGAAAAGGAAGCTCGACGCAACCAAGGGAGTCTGGGTGGATGAATTTCCTCAGGTCCTGTGGGCAATCAGAACTACCAGTAGGACCCCAACTAGTGAGACCCCTTTCTCAATGACCTACAGGGCCGAGAAAATGAGTCCGGTAGATGTGGGATTGTCTTCCCCTCGAAGGTTAAGCTTTCATGAAATATCAAATGATAAGCTCATGAGATGTGAGCTTGATTTCTTGAAAGAAAAGAGGGATGACTCCCAATCAAGATTGGCAGCTTACCAAATGAAGATGACCCAGTACCACAATGCTAAGGTGAAGAAGAAGTCCTTCCGGGTTAATGATTTGGTGCTTCGAAGAGTGTTTTTATCCTCCAAAGAGCTAGGGGTAGGCACCCTGGGATCGAACTGGGAAGGACTCTATTGCATTGAAAAAGAGATCCGACCTGGAACCTACTAGATCAAAGACATGGATAGAAAGGTCTAGCCTCATCCATAGAACATTGAGCATCTACGTATGTATTATCAATGAATGTAAAATATTGTTAGAAGTTTTCTCCCAGCCTTTGCAAATAAATAAAAAAATTTGTATTGAGGAAAGTTCATTTAAATACTACAAAGCGTAGGCGCCTCGGAGGAGATGATGAAGTCCCAAAAGGGACCACCTCGTTCGAACTCTGAAGCGTACAACACATGCCTTCCTTTGATGAGACTGAACATAAAAGAAGAAGCATTTCCATGGATGAACCATTCTCCATGTAAGAAAGCGTAGGTGCCTAGGAGGAGAGGATTAAGTCCTAAAGGGGACCACCTTGTTCAAACTCAGAAGCATACAACACATGCCTTCCTCTGACGAGGTTGGACGTCAAGGAAAAAGCCTTTGCATGGATGAACCATCATCCATGTAAGGAAGCGTGGGTGCCTTGGAGGAGAGAATGAAGTCCCAAATGGGACCACCTCATTTGAACTTCGAGACGTACATCACATGTCTTCCTTTGACGCAGCTGAACGTCAAGGAAGAAGTCCTCGCATAGATGAACTATCCACCATGCGAAGAGGCAAAACGTAAGAAATAAGCATCTTCCAGGCCTAATGCTGAACCGCGGTTCAAATTGAACTCCTAGGTTATCTGAATATGCTAATGCATTTAAAGTTCAAAATTCAGGTAAAATGAATATTCTACTGTCAAAAGGTTTAAAATTTTATTGATTAAAGACAGTTTGATTTAGTTTAGCTCGTTCAATTAAGGTTAAGGTGCAATTCAGTTTAACCAGTTCAGCCATTCAGTTAAAGTTTCAATTAAGGTTGATTAGTTCAATTCAGTTTCAATGAGTTCAGTTTAGTTCATTATGATTGACGCATTGTTGAGGCCTAATCATTTGGAAAAAAAACGACAAACCATAAACAAGGTAAAATGCTAAAACTTTCCATTGATTAAAAAAGAATTACGGTCACATTTAGAGGCCATAGGCCTTACAAAAATATCTCTAAACTAGTTCGAGCTGGGATGGGGGAGCTTGAGCCTCAGTAGCAGGGGCTTCAGTTGAGAGAGGCTGAGCTACTTCTGTAGCAGCGTATTTAAGCTCAACTTCAACCAACTCAACTTCCTCATCTGGGGTCTAGGGAACCTCATCTTCGATAAATTCAACTTTAAGCTCAAAGGCATCTAGATCAGGATAAAGTTCATCGACCCTTCCGACTACCTCATTATAGGCAAACCTCCTCCAGTAGATTGCGAAGCGTTTGTACTCCTCCACCAAGTGAAAATTGGCAATGTAATTCTTCCCTGCAACTTCACCAGCCTCGACGATGTCGATCTCATACTTCCTACATTCGTTCGTATACCACACCACTTGTTTTTCCATATAGTCATTGGCTTTGTTGGAGGCAGCCAACTGGACATTAACCTTTTTCAAATGCTTCAACAGTGAGCTTGTGGTTTTTGTTAGAGGTTTCCACATTCTTTGTCAGCGAGGCTACTTCGCACTGAGACTCGTGCACCTCCTTCTTTAATGCCTCAATTTCAGCTAAGGCAGAGGCCAGCTTGGTTTCATCCTCCACCTTTTGGGCTCTAAGCTCCTCAGCCTCAGCCTCAGCCTTCGCCTTTTTCAGTTCAACCTGAGTGGCATTCGGCTCCTCATATGAGACTCTATTCCTTCTATTCCAAGGCCACCCCATAAGCTCTGGCACTTTGGCTCACTAAAGTGACAGTGAGGTCCACCCCCGTCACAAATAGCCACATAATTCTGCCATCTTTCAATCCAGAACTTATTGAAGACCTCTGTGGCACTCCTAACTTCTGGTGAAAGCATCTCAGCCACGGTAGGGGCTATCTTTTCCTCACTGCCACCCAAGAAGTTCCCAAACATTCTTGGGGTTCTTTCAACCACCTTTATTATGGCCTCAAAGGATGTTGGGGTATTCTTCTTAGCCTCTTCATTCGCCTTCCGAGTCTGCTCACCCTTAGCAGCATCGATTGAAGATTGCAGAAGTTTAGGCTGCTAGAAAGCTCTCTTTCTAGAATAAGACACTGAAGTCCCAAAGCTTGTAGAGGATCCACTTGCGTAGCTGAACTTTCTCTTTTTGTGGAGCTCATCTGCTTTCCCCTTGCCCTTGTCAACAGTAGGCTGAACATCTTTTGGGGCCTCCTCATCAGCCCCTTTGCCGGATTTATCCTTACTAAGGTGTTCTAGCCTCGACTTAACTTATTTGGCCCTTGAGGATGAAGGCTTCAGGGCCGTGGTGCCAATTATTGCAGTGGCCTTCAAAATTGTGGACATTTTAGGCACTGGATATTCTTTCATGGCAAACTTATCTGCAATTGTTGGAGGTAAACAGTTAGAAGCTGGAAAAATGATTATTAAATTCACAAGTGAAGAAGCCTCTTACCGTTGGAGGACATTAATCCCAAATCTTCAAAGTAACGTCTTAGTTTGAGGAGGTGGGCAAAGCATCTGAGCTTCGGAGAATGCTTGTAAATGTCCTTGATCATGTCCCACTCAGCCTCGTAGAGTTCGTATCTAGTGCTGAAATCTGTGAATAAACAAATGGAGAAGTTAGTTTAAAGAGTTTGGCATCAATTGAAAACAAAAATTGAATGGCGATGCTTCGTAGTACTGGGTCGGCACAGTACAAGCTAGGACAGCATCTCCCTCAACCATCTGCCATTTGTCCCTGACCCAAAACCACGACTCCTTCCACCCTTTTATGGAGGTGGGGAGGCTAACTACAAAGGGACCATGAGCCCCCCAAAGGTTGATGTAGTACCATCCCTTCTAATCGTCCTTCTCGACAATCATAGCATGAAATATGGTTTCGAAGACATGCAAAGGCATGTCCTCCCCTAAGCAGACCTCTTTCCAAAGAAAGTAGGGCCCAAATAATTGGCTCCACCCTTTTGGCAGAACTTGGGTAGGCGACAACATGAATGTCCTTAGCACAACCCTAAAAAAATGGTGCAAAGGCAGACGCGCACTTGCCTTGAGCAGGTACTCACTAAAAGCCACACATCCAGGCCTCGAAAAACAGGCCCGTTCGTAGGTCTCAGGGACTATGAGTTCTGTAACGTCGCAACCCGCATGGATCAAAATGTCACTAGATTAACTTTACTTTACCCGTAGACCATAGACTTGATAAAATAATTAAGTATACATTTAGCGGAAAGCATAAAAATTTAATTTAAGAATTTAATATCAAGACTTT
>CAIGRH010191067.1:0-12782 GCA_903798295.1 Fraxinus nigra
CATTCCGCGAAAAGTATAGTCAATTAAACTATTTTTCCAAATAATCTTTAAGTCTATGACAAAGGTACAATTGTTCTAGTGACGTTTCGGTCCATGCGGGTTGAGGCTTTACAGCATGATATTAGAACATGATTTAGTCGAGTCTGCAGACTCGTCTTTTTTTTTTTAAATAATACTATAAGTACAAAGTAAAAAATTAAAATGAGAAAATGAAATATTTACAGCACTCTATGGCGTCTCGCATCCATTGGTCAACCTCATCCTATGACCCAGATATGTTTAACTAAAAAAAGTTCAAATTCTTGTTATGAAAAGTTATGATTCTTTAGTTATATTTTTCATGTTGTTGTACAATTTATATTTTACTTCGTGAGTATCTTATATGCAATGATAAATATAATTTGGAAAAAAAAACAAATGTGTTGTTTAAAAGACATGTATAGGACTGGAAATTAAAGTTGTAGTTGACAGATGGCAAGGAGAAGATAATCCGAGCTTACGTAGATTTTGATGTTGACGAATCCGTAGATCCTAATAGCCACGAAGCTTGTATCAGCATGGATTAAAAGCGAAGAATGGAGGTTAGAGGATTTAGTGACGGACAAGCTATTAGGTCATTTGCTAGAAACTCTTGCACCTCGTGAGAAATGTATTGGGAAGTTTATACAAAGAAATATGCTATCTCAAATTTTGAAAAGTGGACTTGAGGAACTTGTCTTTGAGGATTTTTTGCAACACCTATTGGGAGACTATGATTCGTGATGTTATATCTCACTCGAGATCTAATCGGCGTGACTTCAGATGACGAAGTTGCCCAATCAATTGTGGCAAATGCTAACGAAGAGGAACATGAAGATCTAGAGGAGGCCAGAAGAAGACCAAGAATGAAATGAGTAGAGACTATGGAGATTACTCATTTAATTGAAATGTGAATAAATCATAACATTTTTCCAATAATTGACCCACACTCAAAATATTAATCTTCATAACTGGAGCATAATAAACATTTGAAATCAATTGGTGTCTTTCATCCTTCAAACGTTTGAGATTACTCTATGAACAAGTCTTTGTTCCCACACACATGATTACTAGCTCTAGTATCAAGGTACCAAGAATATTTTTCTCCTTGCTGCAAGTCTTTACAAACTATGAAAAGAGGTTAACAAGTCATAAGTTAAATGTTATACTTGTCATGAATTTGGACATTGGTCATGGGAATGTAAAAGTGGTGATGGTGTGAAAGCTAATCTCATGAAGAAAATATAGAAAATAATGAAGAGGTGGTGCACTTTGTGGAAAATAGAAGCGGACTTAGGAGGAGGAAGAACTCAGTGAGGATGAAGAACCCAATATTACATAGGTATATAGGACTTCTTATCATTAGTTCATCCCCTCAATTTAATTCTACTGCATGCACCACACTTCACTAGGTACTTATTACTAATACATGTATCTCAAACAAACATCTAAATTCATGAAACTAAATTAAATAGGTGAAATGCATGTTTAAATGTATGTTTTATTTGAACAACCCCCTTCGAACAAGACTTTTGCGTACTCCAAGCAAATTGCTTAATGCTTTGAAAGTATTGAACTTGAGAGCCTTGGTGAAAATATCTCCAATTTGGTCTTGAGACTTTACATAACTGATCTCCACCACCTTGTTTGCATTCATGCACAAAATGATATTTGGTGTCTATGTGATTGCTACGTTCATGAAATAACAGATTCCTTACTAAAGCAATGGTTGATTTGTTATCCATGCTTGATTCAGTAATTTTGCAAAATAAAACTCTTTCAACAGATATCTCGGCCAAATTGCTTGAGTGACTCAAGAACTAACTGCAACATACTCTACTTCACAAGTTTTTTTGATAAGGTAAGTGTATTATATCCAAAGTATGAAATAAAAGTACATGAGCACAGGGGCATACCCCAGAAAAACAAGGCTAGAAAATGTGTTTCCTAGCACAAACAAAAAATAAGTACTAATAACCTAGTCACAACAATAAAAAATATCCGCAGAAAAATTCCATGATCGTTGGAACCATCTATTTTCAACAGATGAAACCAAGCCCCTACATAGATTCATTAGTGCACAAATCTACTTCACAAGTTGATAGAGCAATAATTGGTTGCTTCTTTGAGCTCCAAGAAAAAGATGCATTTACCCATGTAAAATAGGAACCTACTGGTGAGTACTTTCGGTCATCAATATCTCCACACTATCACTATAACTGAAACCTCCAAGTCTGAAATCATTAGAGGCATAATAATGTAGTCTAAAATCAACCTTTGATGTAGCGTAAAATACTCTTTGCAGCTTTCAAATGTGTTGTTGTTGAAGCCTCCATATAACAATTAACCACTCTCCTTTTGATTTCTTCTTTGTTTTGTACACACATTTGACCGATGGCAATGGGAAGAGTTGTTAATTCCTAAGTGTTGTTCGTCTCAATTGCTCCTATTTCTTCATTCATGGCTTTTCTCCTCTCCATTTCTCATCCTTAGCACCTTCATTAAAATCTATGGGCTCATTATTTTTATAAAGACAAAAGAAAGTGATATTATCAATTTCTTCCTTGTATGCAAAGGCCTTTCACTTGAACTTCCTTCAGAAACATCAATCTCACCACATGATGGTGATGGCCGGGGATTGGTGATCTCATATATTTCTTTATTGTCACATGCTTCCTCCAAGAAAGGAAGCAAATCATAGATGTCTTCTTGCACATGTTATTTCCACGTTGCTTTCTCATCAAAATCCACATCTCTACTAATAAACACCTTCCCACCACTTGGATTGTAAAGCTTGTAGCATTTTGTTCTTGAATCATAGCCACCAAACACACATTTTTACTAATGTCATCAAGCTTCGAGAGCTTCTCATCAAGGACAAATCATATGCAAGCATATAAACACCTTCAAGTGAGATACTGTAGGTTTTCTCCCTTTCCATGCTTCAAATAGAGTCTTGTTGGCTTAAAGCTTTTGTTGCACACTGGTTCAACAACTAGACAACACAATTGATAGCTTTTGCCCAAAATTCTTTTGGCATTTTCTTTGTCTTCATGCTCTTTGCCATATTGAGAATTTTCCAATTAATTCATTCAACAACATCGTTCTGCTATAGCGAACCCTATAGCGGTTAGAATTCGGCGAATCCCATTGGCATCACAAAATACTTGAAAGTTTCTAGAAGTGAATCCACCCCCCTCTATATGATATCTTGGCCTGGATTTTAAATCCACTTTTTTTTTTTTTTTCTACAAGAGCTTTGAAATTCTAAAAGCATTTAAGCACCTCTGATTTTTCTTTAAGAAAGTGCACTCATGTTTTTCTACTCAAATAGTCAATAAACGGTTAAATATTTGTTCTTACCAAAAGAACATGGATTGATTGGCCCACACACATCAATTGTTGGAGCTCTTGATTGAGACTCCTTTGGAAAGCTCTTTCTTGACTATTTACAAAGAAAGACACCCTTCACAAAGATGATCAGCCTGATATATTGGTGGCAAACCTTTCACCATTCCATTGTTGTCCATTGTTTTGTGCCCTCCAAAATTCGTGTGCCAAAATCATAAATGTCTCAATCATGACGAGTCCTTATAACACAATGTCCAGCATTTAGCCACTTAAGTTTGTATGGGCAACACAAACAAACGATTTTTCACCATGGGTACTTTAAAAATTAAATTTTCTGCATTATACTTTAAAAACAAGCTACAACTTTTTGTGAATAAATCATAACCTTCTTCTAATAATTGACCCACAATTAAAATATTACTCTTAATATCTGGAAAATAATAAACATTTGAAATAAATTGATGACTTCCATCCTTCAAATGTATTAAGATTTTACCTTTTCCCCTTACTCTGCCACGTCCTCTTGTTGGGTTGGATTGATAATTTCTATCTCTAATTTGAAATGAAATATAGTTACCTCTTCTTCCTTTTCCAAAACCTCAACTACGGCCTCGTCCTCTTTAGCTTGTATTTTCCTTATCTTTCAAAGTGAGCTTTGATTGTAAAACCTGCTTCATGTGCTCCTTCTTTCTTCTATTATGGTTGTCTTCTTATGCTTCCAATGATCCACATAATTCTTCAATTGTCATGTCTTCCAAGTCCTTCAATTCTTCAATGGCAATCACCATGTGATCAAATTCCTCACTAACACTAAGGATTTTTTTTTTTTCTATCACCCTTAAATCAGTCACATCTTAATTCCTTCTCATTTGGTTTGCAATTGTCATGACTCTTGAAACGTAATTCGACACCTTTTCGGATTCATTCATTTGAATAGCTTCAAACTCACCTCGTAGCTTTTGGAGGTGAACTTTCTTTTCCTTGTCTTTTCATTTGCATGCAACTTGAAGCATTTCCCATAATTGATTTTTTGTAGTAGCATTAGAAACCTTCTTAAATGTGGCTTCATCCAATGCTTGATGAATAACAGATATAGCCTTTTCATCCTTCTTCTTGGTGCTTTGTAAAAGATCCCTTTGTGCTTAGGTAAGAGCAGCTAGATCGATGGAAACCTCATAACCATTTTCTACAATGCCCCATGCATCATGTGCACTAAGTGACTTCATACAGATGCATCAATTATCAAACTTCTCTTTGGACAATTTTAGAACTTAGAAGGGGATCATCTTGCTATATTATTTTCTATTCAAGTTTGGACTTGTTTTCAACTCAAGATTACGTAGGTATATGTGTTGAAATTGTTTTCAACACATAAGTTCATTCCCTCAATTTAATTCTACTACATGCACCACACTTCACTAGGTACATATTAATTAACAATAGATGCATACATGAACCACACTTCACTAGGTACTTATTAATTACTAATACATGTATCTCTAACTTCTAAATTCATGAAACTAAATTAAATTAGTAAAATGCATGTTTATTCTTCGAATAAAATCAGCTGGCTTACCAATCCACATTTCAATAAGTGTCTTTAGATCAATCGTGGTTGATGGTGATCGATTGATCACAAAATGGTGGTTTTAACTACTTTTGCCCATAATGATTTGGGTTGCCCTTCAATTCTCAAAATTCCTCTTGTTCTTTCTAACGATGTAGAAGTTCATCAGCTCTGTCACTCCATTTTGTTGTAAAGTTTACATCTTTGTAAATTGTCTCTTGATACCTTCTTGTCGACAAAATTTATCAAATTCTTCACTAGTATGTTCTCATCCATTGTCTGTCCTCAAACACTTGATCTTCTTTTCAGATTCAAGCTCTACCCATGCTTTTAATATTTTGAAGACTATGAAAACATCTGTCTTTCTCTTGATTGGATGTACCCAACATCTCCTGGAGTAATCATCAATAAAGGACACAAAGTATCTTACAACTCCTAAGGACAAAACTTGTGCCTGCCAAACTATGATAGCTTTACTTCTAGCTATAGAATTGCTGAACTTCAATCTATGATGGTTACTAGTAGCATAGCATAAAAGGGTAATGAAACCTTTTTTAGCCTTGTTAGCTTTTGTTCTAAGAGAATTTTCAAACCACGTTTCGACATGTGGCCAACCTTGTGGTGCCACATCATCGTTAATTCTTCTACTAAAATTGTTGATACAACATATGCTCTCCTTCTTGTAGTGTCTCCCCTTTTAAGATTTACAAATTTGCAACTATCTTTTTCGCTTTCTGATCCACTAGCGTGTCTTTGATTATCTTCATGATTGCATCTTGTACGTGGGTTTTGAGCCTAATGCTATCTAATTGCCCTAAGGAAAATAGATTTTTCTTTAGACCTTTTTTGTGTTGTACTTATTGGATGATACGAAATGTACCATCATACATTTTTAATTTGATGGTACCACTTCCAGTGATTTTCAAGGCATGATCATTCCCCAAAAATAAAATCCTCCTAAGATAGGGTTATACTGATGGAACCATTTTCTCCTTGGTGTCATGTGCCATGTAACTCATGAGTCCATAAGTAAGACATCAGAAAACTGTTTTCTACCTTAAACAACCGTTGTTGCCTCAATGTATAAAGTTTCACCATCATCTGAGCTTCTTACTACACAACTCTGAGTTTTTGACGACTCATGACCTTTTCCTTAGGCTTCTTCATTTTTCTTGAGACTCCAAAATCCCCTTTTATGTGTCTTTTCTTGCTACAATAATGACACATGGCATTCTTTTTACTTCTAGATTTTGATCTACTCTGACTCCAACGGGGCCACATTCTGTTGACCTCCCTCTCATAATCCTCAAAGCTTCTACATGTTGTGAACTTGTCAATACATCATCCATATTCTTACGCCGACTTCCTTCTTCAAGAACTGCAGCAGCAACATCATCAAAAACTAGACTTTCAATCTTGTTAGTTAAGTTAATGATAAGTTGATCTTACGAATCTGATAGATTTTGAAGTAAAATTTTATCACATTCACCGATCTCTATATTATGCTCTATTGATGTAAGCTATGAAAATGAAGTGTAGAGACTGTTGATGTGGTTGGTCACCATAGTTGACTCCACCATCTGAAGGGTATAAAGCCATCTGTTCAAGAAGCTTTTGTGTAATGATTTGGCGTCATGCAACTTTTTGAAGGTATCCCATATATCTTTTGTCGTCTTCTTTTCCACCACACTTGACAATACTCATCAGCTAGTGCTAGGCGTAGATTAGCAATTGGGTTGTCGTCCATCTCGCTCTACTTGTCATTGTCAATGATCCACGCAGGCCTTTGTCCAACTGTCGCCAAGCAGTTATCTTTTCTCAAAATTGCTTTTATTCTCATTTTTCGCAATAAGAATTTGTTCCCATTAAACTTTTCATTATCATACTTTGTCGCCATTTTTTCAAGACTAAAATAGTACCGTGTATATAGAAATCTTATACAAAACTTTGCTCTGATACCCTTATTAGGAAAAATATGGATCAAAGTTGACGAGCAACTAAAGTGAAATTGAAAAAAAAAATGTAGCTAAACAAACCCTTAAAGATTTTGTCTTTCCTTCAATAACTAAATAAGGTTTTAAGTGAACTATTAGTTCAAGCAAATCCAAGTTCAGCAAAAATGTAAAATTAAACAATTATTTGTGATCCTAAACACATCAGAACATAGAGATGTAATTGAGATCTAAAACTCATGACAAACAGATTTTAAACTACTCAATTTCTTCATATTAAAATAACACTCTCAAAATCCCCCTAACTGAAATAGTAATATTCAAAAAGGCCATATTTTGATTCAAGATCTAAAAATCATACTATGAACTGAGTTCATTCAAGTGACAAATATCTTGACATATAAAAAGAAAAAAAAAATCGTTTACCCACATGCAAACACATGATATACGTTGTTGGACTATATTTACAATGTTGACTCTGTTGACCAGAGTGATGTTGACTATTTACTGGTTGAATTGATAAATTAAAGTATAAATCATATTACACTTGGTTTGGTGCGCATTGGTGATAAAACGTTTTTATTTTTGTAAAATATGCTTTTGTGAGTGGAGTGGATTTATGAGATATTGCCAAGTGTCAACCTCCTACACCGTTGGATTGACTAACCTATTACACTTGATTTGGTGTAAATTCGTGATAAAATGTTTTTTTTTTTTTTTTGTAAAATAAGTTTTTGTGAGTTGAATGGATTTATGAGATGTTGCCTAGGGTCACCTCGTACACCGTTGGATTCGCTGACCTAATGGTGGCTTCTGAAAGATGCTCCTATCTGTTGGTATTTTTTTATATATTTCATCACAAGGTTAGCTCTTTATTCTCTCTGGTTTTCTGGCTCTTTTTGGCTTCCATGTACTTTTCTCTTTGAACTTCATCTTCTTTCAGGATTTAGTAGATATTTCATCTTCCAAATCACACTCTGGGCCCGGTTGATGCTTGAGTGATCTTTGTAAATCTAGAGAAAGTGGTATTTCCATTCTTACGTGAACAGTAACCAATGATTTGGCTCCATTTTTATGCGGTGATTTTCTTCCAGTGACGTAAGCTCAAAAGGGGTTAGGAACTTTTTTTTGAACCAAGCCTTCTGATTATATGTGGTATCGGAGCATATTTGTGAGGGTTCTTGCCTCCAAAATCGTAGATTTGAAACTTTTATAGTCAGTCTCTACATTTGATTGTTATTTTACGAAACCCTAATAAAGAGATCTAGTGAGTTCATTCCTTTTGTTTTACAATTTATTATACAAAAAGGTTTTAGTATTCCTTGAAATTTCTATAACTAGTGTAAATACTTCAGATTTGTAACTCTTTGAAATAACTTTGTCCAAAAACCCTTCGAGTTATTTGGAATTTGAGGGTTACCTCGACTTAACTCAGGATTTTGATTATACTATGTGCATGTGTTGCATCTATGGAATATCGTTTACATGTTACTTATGCGTACAAGATTTGTGTTATAAAACTTGTCAAGTCTCTACTATTGTGATAAATTCATTGTAAGATATCTATCAATTACTTTGAGACCTTATTCACAACTTTGAAAATTGGTATTCTCTTGATCTTTTGTGGAGTTATTATTACTGATTCAAGTGTAAAATTTATTATATTTTTTTTATAAAACCAAGAATCTTGTTTCATTACACCGATCAAATTTCTTTAAGTATGACAAATGCAAAATTTGAATTGGATGTTTTCGATGGCAAATGAGACTTCGGTTTCTGGTATTCTAATGAAGGATGTTTTACTACAACAAAAATGTGCAAAGGCTATTCATGTATCTTGGCCAAATAACCTTGAAGAAAGTAAAATAACTGAACTAGATGAAAATGTATGGAGTTCAATATTTTTGCACTTGTTTTATAATGTAATGAGAGAAATCAATGAAACAATGATTGTTTGTTGAGGAAAGAATAAAGCTGAATGTACAGCTTTGGTTCACAGTTTTTTCACAGCCCCCTCACATGGGGATGTGGCCCACAATTGTGGGCCCCACACCCATGTGAGGGGGCTGTGAACCAAAGATGTTACTCTAGGATGGTTCTTGTGGAAAATATTGAAAGATAAAAAAAAAACCATTTGAAATAAAGTGTTTCTTCTTAAACAATTATTTGGATTTAAATGTGATCTAGAGGTCAACATTGATACGTTTAGCAGATTATCCTGTGACATTACAAAATGTGATGTGAAACTCTCAAAAGATCAGTTGGTTGTGGTTCTCTTAAATTCAAATAGTCATGAATATAAGGATATTAAAAATGCAAATATGGTAGAGAAATCCTAACCATTTATCATTATCAGTGATCTAAGGAATAAGGTGTTAGAATTAAGATTTGAGGGTAAGGAATCTGTTAGAGGGGAAAATCTGATGGTAAAATCCAAATTCAATTCCAAGAATAGTAATTCAAATAGGAAAAATGGATACAAAAGAAGGAAAATCTAAAGATACAGTAAAAGGTAAAGCTAATAGGAAAAAATGCTTTTATTGTCAAAAAGGTGGTCATTTTTATTAAAGACTGTTCCAAAAGACTTAGTAATATGAAAAATAAGTCTAAAACGGTGGGACGAGCAGCTCTAGCCTATAAAGAGGAGGTTAATCACTACTCCAAAAATGATCTTTTCCAACATACAAAAGGTAACATTCGTTGCTTAAATGTTTCTAAAGGGGTCTATCGCAACATTTTAGCAAGTGAATGTATATATTGGCTAACATAATTGAGATTTCGCAACATTTTTTAAATAAATGTTGCTAATATATAAGTTTTCGCAACATTTTTGGAACGTTGTTGAAATCTGGTTCTATAGCAACGTTCATGGTCTGTTGTTGAAACTTTCAATATAAAGCCTTTTGCAACGTTTATTGATTGTTGTGAAAAAGTTAACTTTTGCAACGTTTTTTGAACGTTGCGTAAAAGTTTACTTTTGATAACGTTTTTTGAACGTTGCGAAAAGTTCATTTTTGACAACGTTTTCTGAATGTTGCAAAAAATTTGTACCTCTCTCCATTCATTCCTCTCCCCCAACTGCGAAACTGAGGCTGAGAGCGCGTTTACAGTATTTTCTCTCACATCTTTGCGGACACCTCCTTGTTCTTTCCAAGATGAAGTTCAACATCGCAAATTCGACAACCAGGATTGAAGGAGCAAATGGAGAGGCAAAGTGAGAGCTTGGCCAAGAAGAGATCAAGACTATCTGCAGCTTTCTATGATGAATGAATAATCACTTTTTTAGGGGTAATTTTGACTATTTTTCAGATATGGAGTTTTTTTATTGTTATACTATTTTCCGCTTTCACGGATTCTAAGATTTTGCTTTATTGATGTTGTTCGTCCACTCTATGATTAAAATACTATTTGTTTCTTACAGACTGATGCCGTATGGTTGTGTTGTTGGGTGGAATTATTGAAGTAGTAGTTAGTTAATAAAAAGAACTTTATTCCTCTCCCCGCACACCTCCACTCCGGACTCCTATATCCTCACACTTCAATGGCGGACTATGAGGCTACCACCACCACCAGCATCGCCTCCCAGGAGAGGGTTTTGAGATTCATTATCAGGAGCCACCGAAGAGTTATGAACCAAATGCACCCTTAACTTTGTGCAAAATCTAGTGATGGCTCGGCTCGGGCCTTAAACCCATGAGCTCACAATTTGAGCCTACTCGTGGCTTGTTTGCTCGTGGGCGAGCTCGGCTCGGCCCACGAGCTTTTGAATTTATTTTTTTACATTATTTTTTTAAATTTTTCTTTAATTTTTCATGAACCCATGAGCCTCTCGTCGAGCTCACTTGCAGCTCGGCTCGGGGCTCGTCAGCAGCTCGCGATTCGTGTTTTCAAGAGCCGAGTGATCGAGCCAACGAGCAGTTCGGCCCATTTGTCGTCACTAACAACATCCCTTAAATATTGTGAAAACCTATTATCCCCAATTAAAAAGCCCATTTAGTCCACCACCTTTAAAATGCCCACTATAATACCCTAAATCGTTTCCCACTCTCGAATCCCTCTTCTCATGCTCTCGCCTTTTAGAGAAAATGAAGTTATTGTCATGGTTGGATATCCATCTAGTCCATCCTCACGCCTCTTCTCATGGTTGCCACTCTCTACTAAAACTCTTCAACTTCCTCTTATTTTGAGCCTTTTGTAACGCTTACAAAAAATTTAGCAGATTTTGGATCCTGTCATCTTCAAGGTATGCCCACTTCCTAACTATTTATACAATTCTTATTCCCTTTTTCCTAAGATTGCAAGAAGAGTGAATAGATTTCTCATCTCGTCCTGGACAGATTGTAGAAGGGTTTGAATTCATTCTGTAAGTCACCTATTATTCTTCTCCAGCGATTTAATTGGGAAATAGAAATTTCTATTGTTTGTATATTAATGTTTTTCTTTAATTGTTTAGTTGTTCTCCAAATGGGTTTAATTTCTTTATAAGTTATTGTATTTGTTGTGTACTGTAAATTAATTTCTGATTTTGAGTATGTTGGAATATATGCAAGTTGCAAATTCAGCCAGCCCCTTCTCCAGCTCAGCACAACAGATCACGTTGCCAACATGCACTCAGCTCACACGTTCAACAGCTCACCTTCCAGATTCCAGTCTCTTCTAGTTCCTTCTTCTGTTAGATAGTTTGTTAGATTTAGTCTATAAATAACGTATTGTAATTCACTTTATACTTGAGCTTTGATGAAATGAAATAATTATTCTCCATTCAGTTTATTCATCAAGTTCCTTTAATATAGTTTCTATATTGAATATATCATTTTATTTTCTTAATATGGTATCAGAGAAATTAGCTTTCCTACTGCCACATCTCTGTTACTTTCTTCTTCTTTAATAATCAACTCTGGAATCAACAGATTTGATAGCNCTAGTTCCTTCTTCTGTTAGTTAGTTTGTTAGATTTAGTCTATAAATCACGTATTGTAATTCACTTTATACTTGAGCTTTGATGAAATGAAATAATTATTCTCCATTCAGTTTATTCATCAAGTTCCTTTAATATAGTTTCTATATTGAATATATCATTTTATTTTCTTAATATGGTATCAGAGAAATTAGCTTTCCTACTGCCACATCTCTGTTACTTTCTTCTTCTTTAATAATCAACTCTGGAATCAACAGATTTGATAGCTTTCCTCTTTTTCTCTTGCTGCTAGAATTCTGGTTGCCCATGCCCCATAGCTCCGATTCATAGCATCCATGAATGAGATGTTACTGGAAGATTGTTGATAATGGAAATCTGAAGTCAGATCATCCGCCGATGTCTGCCATTGGAAACTTCGTTCAGATTTGAATTTTACTCAGTTTCAACAGCTGATGTCCATTCCATCTGCTCCCGAGTTTATAATCTCTAAGCCTCCAGTTTCGATTCCTGCATGTGCAGTAAGAACGAAGGATGTCCTCAGTCATCTCCATAAACGTGTTTTTCCACCATTGATGATGTTTTTATGTAGTTCGAATTCCTGCAATTATAATGGCAGACTTCCGATTTCTTCATCTTTGTTCGCTTCTCCAAGTTCAAGATGTTCTATCTTGAGGGTGGAGTGTTGGAATATATGCAAGTTGCAAATTCAGCTAGCACCTTCTCCAGCTCAGCCCAGCAGATCACGTTTCCAGCATGCTCTCAGCTCACACGTTCAGCAGCTCACCTTCTAGATTCCAGTCTCTTCTAGTTCCTTCTTGTGTTAGATAGTTTGTTAGATTTAGTCTATAAATAGCCTATTGTAATTCACTTTATACTTTAGCTTTGATGAAATGAAATAATTCTTCTCCATTCAGTTTATTCATTAAGTTCCTTCAATATAGTATCTATATTGAATTTATCCTTTTAAGAAAACACC
>CAIGRH010191071.1:0-12061 GCA_903798295.1 Fraxinus nigra
TTTCTAGGTAATTTTCTCATTAATTATAATGGCCCACATCATTAAATAACATATTTAATGACCCAAATAAATCAATTAATTCCAACACGACTATATATCAAGTGAATTATTGTGAACAACTTTTGAAAATCGAGATGACACTTGTTAAAATGTTGTCACACATATTGAAAAACTATGAGTATGTTTAGTTTTTTCTTAAAAGACTAAAAAAAGCCTGCTTCTTTCAGTCTTTTTTTCGGCAGTATGATCTTTTATTGGAAGTCAAACTCACTAAAGAGGTTCTAAAATTGTAAAGTTAAAAAAGAGATAATCTGCTCATGGTTCAATGTAGTTCCATGTATGTGAACTTTGTTCCTGTTGGACTACCTAGAAATCTTGAACAAATTGACAATGTTGAATTGAGGTGTCAAAATGGGTCGATGGATCGGTCCAATTAACCTATATGTATCGAGATCCAATTCATCGGCCCATCTAAAAATAAGATCAATGCTTAGCATTCGGACCAAATCGCAAACCTTGTCGGGTCATCTCAATTCATAGTTCTTTAAAAAAAAAATTAATACGATTTAGAATTAGGCCATAATTGAAAAAGAAAATGATTTTTCTAATTGATGCATCACACCGTTAAGTTGTTTGAAATATAAAATTTAATTTACAAGTAGAATTTACTAACTTTTCTTATATAATTGAAGTACATTCAAAGTAGGTTGGTATGTAGTAAACTAAAACTTTAAAAAATTATTATAAATAGTACTTGAAATTTTATTTTAATCAAATATAAAAAACAATATAATATTAAAAAAAATTGGGAGCGTGATAAGTTAGAGTATGTGACATCTAGAATCAACGAAGAGATGAGAGATCACGTGACAAGGTAAGGGCAATTTGATTGGTAGGGTTGGTATTGGGAAATTAAGTTTTGAATCATGCTACTTGTATCGAATTTGTTGACAAGAGTTTTGACATAATGCCACATGGCGCACTGATTGGTAAGTTTTACATGGCTCGTATGCCATGGTGGACCAATCTTTGAACTGATCCAAATTGAATCGGCTAATTTTGATAAGATTTTTTTAATAGAAAGAATCGTCTTGGGCAGCCTACTCGATTTTAACACCATTACTTAGGGTAGTTGAAATCCAAATTCACAGTACAATCAATTTCCTTATTGGTTTAATTGTACACATGAAATTATTTACTTCCAGGGAGGGTTTGTAACTCTGTTGGTTGCCAAACATTTTCTAGCTATACTCACCGAAATTACATATTCGTTTCAGTTAACTCACTTCTCATTTATCCATTAGTAAATTTAACGATTTTGTTGAGATCGTTATGTGACTGGCAGTCGTGACGAGAAGGCAAATAATCTAGAAAATACAAGTTCCAAATGTGATTTTTTTAAATTAAAAAAAAAAAATAAGATTTTCAAATGCTTTAATTCTTTCAATTTAACACTCATGTTATTCAAGGTAGATGTTACAGCCTACACAGACCCACCACCTCATCCGCCACATGTCAGGGGAAGTGATTTCCATCACGCCACGTGGCTGACGAGGTGATTACACATATGACGAACTGATTACGCATAGGACGAACTGGAACACCTGTCCGACGGAAGAACCAAACTCATCCGTGAGTCACAGCAGATGCAAAGGCCCACGCTCCGCATCTACAAAACTGCACGGACCTGCTACATCTCGCTTCTGCAAAGATCTTTTGTACAAAGATCTTTCAAAAGTCAAATTCTTGACTGATTGATGGAAAGTTTGACATGACTAAAACGGTCAACTCAACTACCCTTTCCAGAGCCTTCAGTGCATTTTTCGCACTTATTTAGGTTATAAAACATGGAAAATTGTTAATGCATATGTTGAAATATGGCTTAATTCAATATAATTGTTTGTACGATTACATTGATGGATGGAATGAAGAGTATGCGAAAATGAATGAAAAATGACCAAATTGGAAGAAAATGAAACTTCGGGGACCAAAATGCAATTATTCAAAAGATGACCCGAATGACAAATCAAGCATAGAATTGAGCTAAGTAACACATTGTGATCTCATTGAATGTTAGTAGAAGAGGAAGAAGGAAGCAAGACCAAAAGGTAAATGAAACAAACTTGGGGACCAAAATGAACCAAATGGAAAAAAATTTCTACTATGCAGTCGCATGGTAGAAAGCTCATGCAGTCACCCAGCATCAACATGAGATGAACAGTGCAAAATTTTTATAACCATGAGTTGCATAGTTCATTCTGAGCACGAATTTTCTGGTTTCCTTATTCGAGTCAATCTCTTATGGTAGGGTATTTTGACAACCTATATAAACCTAATCTCGTCCAAAAAGAGGGGGGACACCTTCTTTGAGAGAAAAACACATTGGAGAGCTAACAAGAAGGCAAGAATCTCGCATTGTGAAATAGGGGTTAAAGGGGAACTTTGTTTGGTGATTCGGGATCCTAGTGCGCTTTTTCATACATTAATTTCATTCAAATCTTTTGTATTGAAACGTCATTTTTGCATTTAAGTTGTTATTTTAGTTTAATTTGCATGCTAATTTTAGTTTAATCATAGAAATTGAAAACTCATCTCAAACCTAATATATTCGGTTAATGTCGTGATAATAAAAATCAAGTTAAATTAATCTGTGTGGGAACGATACTCGAAATTCTAGGATTTTCACTTTATTACTTGTCATCGAACCGTGCACTTGCGGTGATTTAGATTCGAAACATATTTTCGTGAACAGGGACGACCTCTGAGGATCTGATGCCACGTGGTTTCTCATCTAACTTCTCTCATCTTCTCATCCTTAGTATAAATACTTCCACTTTGTACCTGAAGAAGGAGGGGATTCCCATTCTACAAGATTGGTAATCAAATAGTATTGTAAACTTCCCACTTCCTTAGAAATCAGCACTTATAACTTACACCTTCACCAACCACGNATTTTCACTTTATTACTTGTCATCGAACCGTGCACTTGCGGTGATTTAGATTCGAAACATATTTTCGTGAACAGGGACGACCTCTGAGGATCTGATGCCACGTGGTTTCTCATCTAACTTCTCTCATCTTCTCATCCTTAGTATAAATACTTCCACTTTGTACCTGAAGAAGGAGGGGATTCCCATTCTACAAGATTGGTAATCAAATAGTATTGTAAACTTCCCACTTCCTTAGAAATCAGCACTTATAACTTACACCTTCACCAACCACGATCTGACGATTATTCTACTGCTAGTGACCACTTTCCGGTTGATCGATAAACTGATTTGACCGTCGAAGTGCTCGCGGTCGCTTCCAACCTCATCGGAAAAGGCCACGAGTGACTAACGACATGTTACGCGTGCAAGGAAGAGCTGACGTGAAGACTTATTCTGTTGACCATGTGTCGAGACCGATTTTCGGGGTCAACGGTAGACATTAATTTGGCTGATGTTTGTCGACTTGTTATTTCAATTTTCACAAGGGTATCATCATCGGACACATCACCAAATTCAATTAATTGACGAACAGATGCAAGGTATAATTGAAGTAACTTCGTAAATTTGATGACCATTTATGCTGAGAAATTAGTTTGGTGACTAAACTAGTCTATTTTGAAAGTTTTGATGAATGATGACCCAACATAGTTTTTTGTCAGAATATTATTATTGATTCTTGGATGTTACTCGTATACGGGCAATCATCAAGGTGATAAATTCATAAAGACTGCGACCACCTATGTTTGGGACCCTCGACCTATAAATTAGAAATTTGTTTGAGTTTCATTTTGAGAGAAATAATGCATTTTTAATAGTGATTTCTGGAGAATGTGTGGTTAAAAATTAAGAATTTTTTTTTGAATTACGTGTAATTTTATTTTATTGGAGAACGTGTGGTTGAAAATGAGTTTTGATAAAATGTAGCTCAAACACGGGCTAAGCTCATAATCTCGACCCTAGGTTCGGTCACATCTAGTTTCACCTGAAAAATATAATAATTATGTGCTAAGACATTGATTTTTAAACATTGAAATAGGTTTCTTTTCCTAAAAAGTTTGCCACCATAGGTATAATTGTGATTCTCTAGTATCTTGGGGAAAGAAATTTTCTTCATTGGTTATTATGCCTTGAGTAGCTTGATAGCTGATTGTAGGCCCCACTAGATAAGGATTAGTAGTTTACTATTTGTAAAAATCTATGATTATGTTTTTTTGTTGAAATATGAAATTTTAATAAATTAATATTCTCTTTTTAACGGTTCAATTCCAATTACATGAAACCGGTTAGTTATGGAATTGAGACCAATTTAGAACCAATGAAAACTAGACCGAATCGACTTTTGGAACCAAAGAAAACCAGACCAAATGGGCTCATTCCACCCCTAGTTAAACATGTTATCATGTGAAGGATCGAAGTCTAAAGTTCAAGTCTTGCTCTTACTTATTCGTAGTCCACATATGAGTCTTGATGAATAAATATATTTGACTTGTGTCTCAAGGGCGAGTTGAAGATAAATATTGAAGCACTTGATCTAAAATATTTAATTATTAGAATTTACCACGTGTATATAATCTAAATTGCCTTTGAAGGCATCATTACGTGTAAGTCGTATTCATTTTTTCTCATCAAAACTTAACACAATTACCTTTTCATTGAATCAGTGATAGACTTAAACTATTTCATCGAAAAGTGCAAGAAGTTATCAAAAGTCGTGCTTATATCATTTATTCAAGATAAATTTTAATCGCTTAAACTTCTGGGCTATAATTGACACAAAAGAAAAGAAAACGATATAGTAACGTTATATAACACCACCAACATTATCATTATATGATAAATTTAAATGAGTCTCGTAACTAAATTTATTATTTGCACGATAGGGGGGGAGGCGTCTAATTTAATGGCAGACACAGGACATGCATGGTAGGTACCATTCATTGAAAGTAAGATCAGTTAGTATCTTTGATTGCTTTGTTCACCTCTTAATTTTGCATAAAATAAGTACTTTTTTTTTCTTTCAAAATCACTGTGTATGACATAAAAGAAAGAGAATAAACTATGAAACCACAACTTTAGCTGCATTAAAATAAATAATCTTCCAAATAGTAACTGAAAGTTTATAACAACATAATCTGCCAAGGGACACTATGTTTTATTATGTAAAAAGGCATAGATATGCACTCATATAAAATTAGCCACCATTTTGGAGAATTTAAAGCCCCTATTTTCATATTCTAGGGAAAGATTAGATTAGATTAGATTAGATATGGTGCTTATTTGACATGTAAGACTCGACAATGTTAATTTCTTTTTCCCCTTTAATCTTGTTCGTCGAACAATTTAGATTCGACACAATTTACGTAGTCAGAAAATCAAGAAATGATTATAATAGAGTATCGTGTTTAACAATCTGTGTCACCAAACAAATCAAAATCTTCATCCAAATTAAAATGTCGGAAGGGCTCGATTTAGATCGGGAACAAAAATGCAATATGGATAGTAAGTTGTGGACCATCATTGCTAATAATTATAATATTTAAAAATATAACCAAGAAAATGATCTATGAAGCACAACTTTAATTCTATTAAAATAAATCATCTTCCAAATGATGACTCAAGGTTTACAACAACAAAATCTACCAAGATACACTAATGTATACATTCATATAAAATTCCCAATTTCCCCACCAATTGGAGAATTTCAAGCCCCCATTGATACTCTCACGGGAAAGTAAATAAATATAAGGCGTATTTAGTACGCAGAATTGGACAGTATTTTTTTTTTTAATCCCATCCATCGGTACAATCTACGTTACCGAACAAGCCAATAATAGTGGAAAATTGATCGAGTCTCCAAAACAAAAGCTAAAGGGGCTTTATTGAGCCCACTAGATACTCACTCTCTCATCTAAGATTAGTTAAAGATCCTTAGTTTCTAAGACAACCCATTACTATACAAACTTTAACTAGTAACATAATGGCCATCACTTTCATGCTCAACAGCATGAAAAGGATGGATTATGCTTGCTAAATAATTATGTTTGGTCAATGATGATTTTGGTGAACAACTTTTTGAAACTTGGGTGAAAAATCTTGTCCTATTTCTCTGTTCATCAGAGCCCTCTTGTTACTGAATAATCCAGCACTATTTCCTGGAGAAGAAATGGTGACTGGTGGAATGTCGACAGAGTTAAGTTGGGGGGGTGGGTGCTGCCACTGGGGTAGGGGTCCAGCCAGCAGAAGAGTTTGAAGAAGGGGTCCAGCTTCCATTACTGCTTGCAAGAACTTGCCTTTTTCTGGTAATGGCTTCTTCGGCACGATTTTCTCCGGCGATAGGACGTCGGAAAATGTTTCCGGCAATGGTGATGGTGCAAAGTTGTTTTCATCACAATCTGAGGAGGGAAGCCCAATGTTGTTCTCATCTTCATTGCTGTTGATACCACTTGAAGGTGCAGATTCTAATTGCTGTTTTGGGGGCTTTTTTTGCATTTCTACTTGTTGGAAAATAAGCTGATTTTCCAACATGAGTGTTTGGCATTTTGCTTCGAATTCATCCCTTTCTCTCATAATCTTTGATAAGAGATTTTTGAGGTGGAGAACTTCATCATCTTTTCTTGAAAGTTCTTCTTGTGCAGAGAGGACAGCTGTCTGTAGCTCCAAAGTTGAGTACAAGAGAGAATGCTTCAAGTCCTCAATCCCCTAAATCAAGTAGCACAATGCAAATATTAAACAACCACAAACTAAGCTTTAATTTCCAGTAAATTACACTAAACCCTTTTTGTCACAATGTGGGTAAAACTTTTTGCTACCCCTAAAAAAAACACAAAAATATAAAGAAAATTCAAGTTCTTGATAATCAAATGGCACATTATAATTATAGAGTACATATCTTAATAAAAACCCAAAAATTCAAAAACTACTTCAAACTAAACATAAAAGAATGTGAAAGTTCTTGAAAAGAACAAACTTACATCTTCTTGATAGTAGCAAGCCCAGCTAAGAGGACTGCACTGATCTTCCATATGGTTAAGTTTTTGTCTAATTTAGGACAAAATGCTGTCACATAAAGAAAGAATATGTTTTATGAGGTTGTTACACTTCTTATAAGTGGTTTTCAAGTGGGCAGATTGCTTTTTTATCTTTTACTTTTTTGGTCATAGGACATATATGGTTGGAGAGAGACAGAGGAAAGGCCAAAAGCATGAAAAGGGCAGGTGCGGCTAGCGGTTAACTTTATACTGATAGATTCTTAGTACACGAGGACCCTTTTACTGTGAAGGATGTTGAGAATGTGAATCCATAGAGGGAAAGTTGGAGGCTGTGATGTGTATAGAAATTGGTCTCATCCATGTATGTAAGGACCATCCTAAATGTACATCAAAATTTACATAATAATTTACGTAATGTCACAAGACACTCTATCATTGAATGCTGGTTTGAAATACAGTTAACTTTTTTATCAAATCATTTCCCTCCAACTTATCTTCAGCACTGCTTCTAGACCATCGTTCATGTACAAATAGCATAATTGTATTTTTAATATCATGCTTCTAATGGTAACTGGTGAATTTAATTTATGGGAGATGATACATATTTTAATCTTTGCATTGTAACTTTCTGATCATTAAAAATTTGCGTGTAATTATTTTATGATAATAAATCTACGAGTTTATAAAGAGTACACATAAAATATGAGGTACAAATAACTTATTCAATATTAGCATAATTTGTCAAGGGATAAAAAATTTCACATTTGGGTACCTGAATATAGATCAACATAAAAAAGTTTGGGTTACTTCTCCTAAAAAGCTGATATTTTAAGATGGAACATGAGTCTTAATATAGTATCAGAGTTCATTAAATTCCAACAAACAATTTGATCTGATTAAGATTAAATAATGAGCACACAAATTTCAAGTTTGATACGCTCAAATGAACCACCATCTTACGAGAGTATGTTAATGAATAAATTTCATATCAAGTAATTATCAAAATATAGATCAACATATAGACTTGAGCTAATCTTCTTAACAAAATTGACTTTTTAAAATGAAACTCCAAGTCTTAGTAAAATTTACAATATTTCATTATTTATTGTGCATCTAGTTAGTTTTAGCATGTCTCTTATTGTTTGGGTACAATTCAGATGTGCAATGTATGAAGTAAAGGAAACTTCACACTATAAACCAATTTTATCGATCGTGATAATTTAGTCATAAACTTTTTCATAATATCTAAGCGAGTATGAGAAGGGAGGAGTCAAGTTTATTTCTCTAGCCATGTCCTTGGGGAGTGTCTAGTGATTTAGCATTTGCACTGAGTGAGGGTTAGCATATCTCACATTGCCCAAGTGTACGTACGATGTGCATTACGTTGAAGGTAAATCTCACATTATAAGCGAAATTTAGAGTGATGAATTAGACCTATAAAGTTTATTATTGTACTAGAAATGGTTTTATTTAGGACGTGTTAGGTTTATTTCTCTAATGATGTGGAAACAAAGAGTGTTTAGTACTTCCAAACCTAGGGTTGAGGTGACTATTAGCATGTCTTGTATTGCCTAGTTGCAATTGAGATCTGCTACGTATAAGGTGAAATGTCAACTTCGCGTTGTAAGTCAATTTTATAGTAATGAGTTGGGCACGTTAACTTTATTACTACAGATATTTATATTATGATGATATTTAAAGTGTTTGTTGATTTGAGAATCGGAGGGCTTTTGTTAGATAATTCTAACATCGTCTTAGACACTCGTTGCTTTCCAAGTCCTTGGGACGAAGTCACTAATTCCAGAATTCGGAAAGTGTACCTGACTGTTGGTGGACTTTTGACGTCTACAACTCTTTTCTAATGTATGGTGTTGCCCTTGGTAGAGTTCACGATGCCAGTATATTTAGTCCTAGTTTGGCCCCCATTTTCTGAAACTCGTTTTTTTCTTCTTAAACTTATTTTTAATTACTTATTTCATGGGATTCAATTTTTTATTACATTTCCAACTATAAATTTCATCAACTGTCATCAACATCTACTAACCAAACGTGGTTATTTCATTTAAATGATGTACTCAATTCATTTACACTAAGCTCGTGTGAAGTATGGAATGAATACAATTTTTCAGGTCATCCAAGCAAGAAATTTTGTCAATCTTCCATTGCATGTTTGATTGAATCGAGTAATTTGCTAATACAACAATATGTGAGAAGAGCATAAGTCATTCGACCTTGGATCAAGATCGATACATTCAAGCGTAAATGAATATTGGCAAAGTTTTTGAGGTTCTAGGGTTTGTTCTATTTTTATGACATTATTCTTGAATTATCACTATCGTCGGTGTTTTTCATACGGACTTTTGATTTTTAAAAGCAAAAATCAATTTTTTGACCATTAATTTCAAATTTATATTGTTCACTAAACATGAGGTTTGAAATCTATCCAAAAAGGTTAGTTTGCAAATGTTGAATTATTTTAGATACGATTAGATTTGTATTTTGGACCAGTTATTTGTCCTTGTTCAGACCTTCAAAATTTTCAGCTTTGTTGGTTGGAAAAACATGTTCGATGTAAGTCGCGTAACATATCAAAATCTTCTAATACAACAAAAACGACATACAACTACTATAGAAATAATAATAATAATAATAAATAGAAAAAGTCATAAAATAAAGAATCCGCTATAATATAAACTCTTATTTCTAATATATTCAAAAAAATTAATAGGGTTTGTATGATACAAACATCACTAAAGTGTTAATTCATTTGTACATAATGAATTATCCCCTCTCACATAATGCGCGGGGCCCACGTGTATTTAAAAATCTCGATAATGTGGCCCCCATCTCCATCCACATTCCCATTGTGAGTAGTAGGTAAAAGATTCGATAAAAAAATTCGATACACGCAGCATGATGCATAACAGAATAAAGAACACTTATTTATAAGGGAACATGATAATAAGACAATCTTAATTTGTAAGATATTAAAAGTTTTTTAAGGTTTGTATGTATGGTACAAATATGACTAAACCTAAACGTGTATCATAAATTGATGTTCAGATTATTATGGATGAAATGATTACACACATTAGATTTTATGACTTTTTTCCTGTGAGAGTACATGCTCTTGTTTTTCCTTTTTTGACTCGCATAAAAAGAAAAGGTATGCAAAATCTTAAGTATATTTCATTTGTCCAAACGGGGAATTAGTACCTAGACGGTGAAGTATGAACTCGTTACTTTAAAGCATTTTGTAGTTTTTCAATGTCAAGCTTAGTTGCTAATTCCCTGTTTGGAGGAATCTTTTCATCTAATCATCTCATCTAAAAAAAATTTACATGTTAGAAAATAACTTATTTATTATTCATATTTTGCTTTCAATGTACTCCTCAAATGCAAGTTGGATTATTTTTTCTTCTTAGTAAAAATATGATACGTGAAGTTTTCATAAATTGATAGCCATGAAATTTGAACGCTCTTGGACTTGACGCTTAACTAATCAGAGAGAGATCAACGTTCATCACAATTTCTAACCTTCCAAATAAAACCCTAAACTAGAGATAAAATTTCATGAGCGAAGACATTTGTATACAAATTGTAAAACTAGCATTCAAACCACTAGATGTGGAATTTTAAGGTACGATTTGAACTAGATAATCATTTTCAAGAATCAAAATTACTCGTGTAATTTCAAAATATTTACCAAAATAATTAATCTCGTGTTGATGGCATGTTTAATAATGCAAATTGAACTATACTAACCCCCTATTTAGTGAATAAAAAAATATAGTTGAAAAACTTATAAAAGTTATGGATTTCATAAAATGTATGGTCGAAAATGAGTTTGAGAAAAAAAATTAAAATTTCAATTTATTAGGACTAATCTTATGCTTATCCAAAGGCCCACACATCTTCCCAGGAGAGGATGGGAGGGAAAATGGTATTAGAGGAGATTAATTGTGGGGTCCTCATGAGAACCTTTTGGAGAACAAAGTGAGAATTAAAGAGAAAAAAGATTAACGGCTTAGATTTCGACCAATTCAAAGAACTGTTCAAGGAAACTGCTCCACCACGCGTTTGCGTGTGGGGTCCCGACACCCTTTTATTTTTTTATTTTATTTTTTTTGTTTTAAGGTTCTTTGTTGAATTAAAAAATATGAAATGGACAAGTTATGTCTAGAAGAGTGAAGACAATATAATCTCAGTAACAATCTTAGTATACAGTAAAATGTGGACCAAACATTATATTTAGGGATTTGTGTGGTACAAATGGATCTTATGTATTATTGATTGAATCATGCTATACTAGAATTGAGTAATCCCAATTCAAAGTTTTTTATACTTTAAAAAAATTACTAAATTTATTGGATATTTGCTTTTCAATTCTAATGAGATAAACCAAGAACTCGACTAGAAATGTTTGATTCTTAGTTATATCTATACAATACGGTTAAATTATATTTAAAATCAAATCGAACCGGCTAGTTTGGTCGGTTCTATAAAAAAAATAAATTCACCCTCATTTATATGGTTCAAATGGCCATGAAAATTGATATCAAGTAAATGTAAAGAAATAAGGGTACGTTCTCTTTACCATTTTTAAGTCGTTTTCTGTTTTCGATTTTCCAAAACAGTGAAAACGTATTTTCTTTCCTATTTTCGAAAACGAGTTTTTGAAAACAAGTTAAAAATTTACAAAGAAAGCTCAAAATGACAAACTTGTCATTTTGAGCATTTTCAGTTATAATCAAGCCAAAATTTTCAAAACAGTTTTTCAAAATATCAAAAAGAACTCATTTTTAACAATCTCAAAATGGACACTCAAAACACCAAACTCAAAATGAATTCAAAACTCAAAACACAAAATTGAAATATAAAGAGAACAATCCCTAAATGTTTCTCATTTTACCTTTAGATTTTTAAGTTTAAAAATTATCTAAAATTGTAAGCGACGAAACATATTCATCGTGAACTTTTAATAAATAATAAGTATAGTAAGATTTCAAATCAGAATCTGATTCTCTTCAAGGTCTATATCGAATTTCAAATTACAAGTTAACAATAATTATTGCACAATTG
>CAIGRH010191078.1:0-10383 GCA_903798295.1 Fraxinus nigra
TACCAAACATGGGCTAAATAAGTTTTCTATTTTGAATTATGGAAAATTGACTAATTTTTTTATTTTATTTTTTTTTGATAAAGTTCCTCTTTATAGTCTTTAGAATTATGATCTAAAAATAATTATGAATTTATTGTAAAACAATAAATAAATTTTGCTATAAAACATTTACAATCTGATTTTATAAATTATAGTTCATAATTAATGAATTATTCTATCAATTAAAATTTTTATTTTTATTTAAGCCAAAGTTGACCATTAGTTTCTATACAACTATTTTATAAGTCACAATTTTTTCAATTACGAATTTGATCAACTTTTATCAAACTTTATTTAAAAACTTATTTTAATCCCACCAACAGGGGATAGTAGAACTGTAGAAGTCAACGTTTACACGGGTGTGTGGTTGAAGATTTTTCAGAGAGCGCAAAAAGTCCATTAACATCACGGGTAATCTCAAGTCGGTCCACTTCAAAATCTCTACTTTATCTCTCCAGAAATTGCATAGCAATTGAAAGGAAAGAGATCAAAGCAAAGAAGAAATGTCAAAAAACACTCGTTTTCAGACAAACAACTCCATTATCTTGACCAAAAACCCAGTCTTTGATCTGGGTTCTTGAATTTTTTCACTCTTTTTAAATACAAAAAGACTCGCACCAAGAACTCCAAAACTATGATAAAGAAATTCAGTTCTTGAACTGGGTTCTGGGGAGTCTTGATAGAAACTAAGTTTTTGAATTGGGTTCTTGAAAATTTTCAGTTTAATACAAAGATACATCCAATTTTTTTTTAACCTTTTTTGCTATGTCTGTGGAATCAAGTGTTGGTTCTGGTGATCGTGGTGTACACAATTTTCAAGGAGTGCCCACTCATGGTGGAACATATGTGAAATACAGTTTGTATGGGAATCTATTCGAAGTTTCTAGAAAGTATGTTCCCATAAGGCCCGTGGGTCGTGGAGCTTATGGCCTTGTTTGGTAAGGATCCAAGAATATCTTTCATATTTTCATGACAATTTGAGCTCTTCTGTTGTATTTATTTGGTCTACTGTAGTTATTGAAATGTATTAGTAGCGGTGTTTATTTTAGTTATTTAATGATTTTTTTTTTTCCTTTTTTGGATGATGTGCTGAAGAGATCATAGAAATATCAACATTTGAGCAGAGTTTTGATGTTTATGGCTCAAATTATTCGAACTGATTGTTGATTGTAGACGAATGAGTTTTGATGTTTTATGATTTTTATTTATTTATTATTAATTATTTTTATTTTCTCATGTATGGGTTGAAGAGGTAATAGAAACGTCAATGTTTTAAAAAGTTTTGATGTTTATGGCTCCTAAATGTTCAAACTAGTTGTTGAGTGGAGCCAAATGAAACGGGATTAGAAGATTTTTAACTTTATTTTAGATTTTGTGGATTATGTGTAGAAGAGTTGATAGAAATGTTAACATTCTAGTTACAAGGTAAAACTGTTGAGGTTGATTTTTTTATTGCGAAAAAAACTGTTGGGACTTTGGGAAGTCATGGAGGACGCTCTATACGGGATAGAGGGAGTTGCTTATTTTGAAAAAAATAAATAATAAATCGAGATATCATTTATAATGATATGGAATAAAGACAATGCCCTTGGACAGTGTTACATAATCATGTTTTTATCTAAATTAAAATTTGGTTTCTCCATTCAAGTAGTTTATAGCCCGTCCATGGAGCTATGTTATTTATTAACAACAAAGATGTCCTAATGTTAATCAAGCATCAAACTGAACCGATTTAATACTACATACCAACTATGCATCATAGGTTTTTCGAAATTTATGTAGTCCATGTTAGTTGGTGCTCAAATTGTGAGCTACCGTATTATGTTGAGGAAGTTGTTCAATTTGTGTGTATAAAAACTCAAATAGCGTATCATTGGCATGTGAATCATAAAGTTTTTATGTTTAAACTTATTTTTTCCACTGATTTATATATGGCGTGAAGGAAACACATGTCTTCTTTTTTTTCATTTAAAAACTCAAATAGTGTATCATTGGCATGTGAATCATAAAGTTTCTATGTTTAAACTTATTTTTTCCACTCTGATTTATATATGGCGTGAAGGAAACATATGTCTTCTTTTTTTTCATTTGCCTCAGTGCTGCTGTAAACTCAGAGACGCGTGAGGAAGTTGCCATTAAAAAGATTGGTAATGCATTTGACAATAGGATAGATGCCAAGAGGACTCTAAGGGAAATAAAACTTCTGTGCCACATGGATCACGATAATGTAAGTATTGCTTCCTATCATTTTCCATATACTAATCTTTGTCTGATAAGAAATTCCTTGCTTTAGTCTCTTTTTGTTCTGAGTTTTTTGTTGAATTTCAGGTACCATCAAAATGTTTTTGGTTGGTTGAATTGCTATCTTATTGCTCAGTTTTTTTCTATTTCAACAGGTGATTGCAATTAAAGACATTATCCGGCCTCCGCAAAAGGAGAACTTTAACGATGTCTACATAGTTTCTGAACTAATGGACACTGATCTTCATCAGATTATCCGGTCCAACCAACCATTGACTGCTGATCATTGTCAGGTTTGGACTCTCTTTCTTGTAATAAATAGAACGTTCTGTCTGTTGTATCATCGCAACAGATTGTTAACGTCTGTTGTAGCTTATTATATTTAATTATTGTTGCTGTTTAAGAAAAACACTATTTTAATTTGAGAACTCCCTGGTCATGGTTCTATAACTTTGAGCGTGTTTAGCAAACCTTAAAATTTTAAAATAAGTAGCTTTTTACTATATCAAAATTAGAAATAAGTAAGTTACTTATTTTAAGAGTGCGATAAAAGTTAATATCAAAATAGTTACTTCTTTTACTTAGAAAAACTTGACCAAGTTTGGAAACAAAGAGCATGTTTGGCCCATCTTATTGTTCTGCTGTTGTTGTGATGTAAGTTTGGCTATAGTACTTAATACACTTTGGCTTTTGTATGTTTACAACTAATGCTATGCAGAAAATATACTCTCAGTATAAAACTGTGTGTCATCAAGAATTTTATAAACTGTTATGCAGAGCACTGGGTAATATCGAGATGACTTATTATTAGAAATAAGACAAAAGAATAAATCAATAATCTAGAAATGACACCATTTGGCAAGTTTGTTTTTCCATAACATGAAAGCATTAGCACAGCTTTGATATTATTCTGTTCTGAAACTTCAAGATAAATACCTTAATTGTTACAAGAAGTTTCTGCTGTAGTTTTTTACTCTTGTACGTTATTGCTTTGGTGTATACATAGGCGACTTCCATCTACGTTGAGTTGTATTATTCTTCAGTGAAATCGACATTTTTCAACTGGTACTGCTTAATTGATTATTCATTCTCATTATGCAGTACTTCCTTTACCAACTCTTGCGAGGACTTAAATATGTTCATTCAGCAAATGTCTTACACCGAGATCTAAAACCAAGCAATTTACTTCTCAATGCAAATTGTGACTTAAAAATTGGAGACTTTGGGCTTGCAAGGACAACATCGGAGACTGATTTTATGACTGAATACGTTGTTACTCGCTGGTATAGGGCACCTGAATTGCTTCTTAATTGTTCAGAATATACCGCAGCAATTGACATTTGGTCAGTAGGTTGCATACTCGGTGAGATCATGACAAGAAAACCACTGTTTCCCGGCAGAGATTATGTTCATCAATTGAGACTTATCACAGAGGTAAGGTCTTGAGAATCAATATGGGGCATACTTTGGAGCACGAGTCCCATTTCCATGTTTATTATAGTGTCTAGTCTTATCTAACCGTGTACATGCACTTCGTGTTTTGTGGGTATCTTCTTTGAAATGAACAAATGACACACTGTTCTGTTCCTTGTATCTTTTTGTTCGATAACTTCATTTTTGTGGGTTTTATCCTCACATAAAATTGTTTCTTTTTGTTCCCAAAAGCTCATAGGTTCACCTGATGATGCCAGTCTCGGTTTTCTTAGGAGTGATAATGCCCGAAGATATGTTAGGCAGCTTCCGCAGTATCCAAGGCAACCCTTTTCTGCTAAATTTCCTAACACCGACCCTGGAGTGTTGGATTTACTTGAGAAAATGCTCGTCTTTGACCCATGCAAGCGCATTACTGGTACAGCTTGATTTCAGTTGACTTCCGAGTGTTGTGACTTCAAAATTGACTTTTAGTATGGGGAACAAGTCTAAAGAAAAAGAATGAAAGTTACATTTTCTTTGACAAATATGGTTTTGAAAGTTACTTTTTCTCTCTCTTTTACAAGAACATTTACTTTTCTAGGAAGTAGGTTATTTTTACTTATTTCTTGGGCTTTATTGACGTTCAATTGTTTTTTCAATCACATGCAGTCGACGAGGCTCTCTGCCACCCATACTTGGCTCCTCTGCATAATATCAACGAAGAGCCGGTTTGCCCTATGCCTTTCCTTTTTGATTTTGAGCAGCCATCCTTCACCGAAGAGAATATCAAGGAACTCATCTGGAGGGAATCTGTAAAATTCAACCCCGACCCGACTCATTGAGAAGTGAGTTTAGCTTATGTTGATAGCAAGACTATCGTCCGAAGAAAATCTGTACTGATTAACACACAACTCTCCAAAAGTAGAATGTGAAATAATTACTGTGAAATTATTTTCGATTTTAGAGTTTTGTCTCCCTTTTTTTTTTCTTTGTAATCCAAATTTATTGGAATCGAGTAGTTTGTTGTATTAAAATTTGTAGTTAACGTTGTCTTGTGATTACAATGCTCTTAGAGATTTCTCTTTTATTAGTAAGTATTAAGCTGTGATGATAATGGAATTGGCAACAGCCATCTTTGAAAACTTGATGGTTCACAAGATTTTGCTGTTCGTACTGAGGATCTCATTTTTATTTATTTATTTTTTTCATGACTAAAGTGTTCGAGTTTCGTCCGACTAATTCTGAGGAGTGGCAACCTTCCTCTTGGTTAGCCACCTGGATAAATCGGATGCGATGATGGATTATACACACTTCTACGTCATGCAAAAGGGACTCTAGAGGGGTGACAAAGCATCATGATTTTGTTTCCACCGGAAATCTATCTTTCAATATAAATGTTCTTTCAACTGCAGTGAGGATTCGAACTTCCAATATTCCGTTAAAAATCCTTCTATTTTATCATTGTACCATGCTCGTGGCGGCTTTTTAAAGGGGTGGCTTCACATGGGATCATCCATCCTAGCACTACTTGGCTCAAGCAATTTAAAGTATAAATTACACAAAATTGAAACCCCAAAATCATCAATTCTATTCACAAAATCATTTTCTTCATCTGCCGTGGGGATTCGAATGTGTGTAATGTAGTTTGTGGCATTGATATGATTATGTTGTAAAATCTAATATGTTACATAGAAATCAAGTTTTATGATAATATAATGGGGTACACTTGATTTTTAACATAGACACGGTTACATTTGATTTTGAAATGCGACATAACATTATGTGTTATGGAACTCGTAAAATGTAGTATGTGACTTAATATGAGTACATAATATAATATAACACGTTACATTGAAAACCGGTACATTATGGTTACAATTGATTTTGTGGATTTTTAAGTAAAACTCTTAATGGCTGAGCAGGATATGCCACCTGAAATGTTTCCTTCCGTGGTGGAAGAACTTCAAAGAAAGGTATTGATGGCAAAAGCACACAGGCTGCAGCAGGATGAAGCCGAGAAAAATCGACTAATACGGTGGGAACATCTTTACCATTTTGATTATGTTTTAGACGACCTTGCCGTCAAACATGTTATTTGATTCAGGACTCGAATGAATTTGCAGAATCAATTTCGTAGAGAATAGGAGAGTTAGTGGACTCCTAGTCATCCCTGCTGTCACTCATCTACATTTTGATATATGTTTAGCACTTTTATTTACTTACCTCGCCAGTCCATAGAAAACTAACAAAATGGAGGACCGATTCCTTGCTGATAAACTTAGACATCAACGACTGCCAACTTTACGAGCATATTCAACAAAATTGACTAACAGGGCCAGCCAATGAAAATTGAGTAATAAATCTACACGGAAAAACAATTGACCAACCAAAACAGAGCATATTCATAAATTGAGTGCCTAACTGGTAAAAAAATGTCAACTTTCTTTCTTTAATTCGGCCTGCCTGATATTGTATCTGTATTAGGTGCCCAAATAGACGGGTGACCAAAACAGAGTTCAAGGTTCATGCCTTTTCAAAAGGAACAATTTCTAGTGCATAAAAGAAATGGAAAAAAATTAGTGCAGGTTTGTTACATCGATTGAACATACCAATTTTGATATCATTTTCTTGTTCAATCCAACTTACCAAACTCGGGAAAATAAGCAATTTGAAACACAGCTAAACTAGATGTATATCATCAATTTTGAAACACAACTAGCAAAGGGAAAAGTATATAAATTATATGGTTTTCCGAAATCTCTATTCTACATTCTTTGTTCACGGAATAGCACGAAATTATTTTACAACAGGAATACCTCTTGGCTCTCGCAAACTACAGCAGCAACTACAATCAATCAATGCATTCTTCTCTTAATCAAACACTAGATCCTCTTTGAAAATCTTATTTTAGTAGAAAGTCACTCGGCTAATAATGATGTAACGTTCAATTACCTCCACAAGATCAAAGAATTAGTGATGGTGTTTCATTCCTTTGCAGCCCCATCCTCTGGGGGGGCAGCATTTCCATCTATAAAGAGAGAGAAAGATAGGGTTAAACCTTCAAAAAAATTATGATAACAAGTTATACAAAGCTTGGCATTTGCGAGAAAAAACGAGGGCTTCAAGTCTTAATGTGTTTTGCCATGTAGTGAAAATTTCTTAAGCATAACTTTCTCGAGCCAAAGTCAAACTGCAGAAACAAGACGAGAACAATTCTAGGAGCATGTTCGGCTAATCTTAAAAAGCTTAATTGTAAGTAAATAAGAATCTTAAAAAGTTTGATAGTAAGTAAATAAGCAAGTTTTAAAATACATAATGTCTTCGTTGGAGAAAGTTGGAAATAAGTCCTATATTTTGACACTAAGATAAGGAGAAGAAAGCAACTTTTTTTTTTTTAAAAATACAAACAAGTAAAATAATTAACCATCTACATATGGTAAGTCTGAAAATTTTAATAAAAAACCACTTATACCTTCACCTTCTGCGGGAGCACACAGAGATTTGCGGTATCGTGTTTGCTGTTGCGTCGGCTAGAATATCAAATGCAAAATGACAAATTCTCACATTAATTAGAGGCATAGAAAATATGTAAATAGATGAACTTGTGTCAAGGTCAACACCAAATAAATGCTAAAAAGTTAGGTGAAAAGAGTGGAGTAACAAGTACTACAACATACTGTATTAGAAATTTAATCATAGTCATTTATTTATTCAAAGCTAGACAGAAGCATATCATTTTCGTTTTTATCTTAGCTAGAAAAGAGGATTTTAACACATGCAAAATGGTCCTTTTAACAGAGAAAATAAAGCCTCGAGTCAGACTTGAATCAGGAAAACTTGCACTCACAAGTGTGAGCAACAGAGGAGCTCAAAATTAGATCTAACAGTAACCACTCATGCCCATGAAACTTGAAAACTAATAATGCTACATTGAGATTGGACTTTTAAATGATTCATAACCTCTCCTGAATTTTTAGTTATAATATTTTACATTTTCTATCAAGCATTTGAAGATTGACCTTATTTGTTAGCTATACAAGGCCATCGTGCCTAATTCACCAATCAGGTTCCAAGTGGTTTCTATATCAAGGATTGGCCGCTGACAATGGGTTTTGAGAATCTCAGCAACAATGTACTTCGTTCTTACTCTACTTCTCCAAGGAGGATAGTAGCATCATCCCTCTACATTTCTTATCTAATGGAGGATTTGAAATCCAGGGAGTAAAGCTTTAAATGCAGTGCAAATATCATATAAATGAATCACTTTATGGATAAAATATTAAATTCAGTTTAATTATTTACTTTCTCTAAAACTGAACATAATGCAAAAACATAGAATGTTTAGACCCACCCATGCATACCAGTATTTTCATTTCTTGCATCTGAATAATAATGCTTTCTCTGTCAGTTGAAAACTATCCTTATTATTTTGAGATTTATCAAATGGATGGCCACTTGCCAAAATAAATTCATTCTTCCCAAACTACCAGCGATCATCATTTCTTTGTTATAATTATCCATTAACTTCTTGCCTGATTTTTACAGTGCAAGCAGGCTTTTTATGATAGCAAGATTCTAGAAGCTTGTGCAAACAGTTCCCACTTTCAACCCCTTTCTGAAAACTTGTCCATGGTAAATGGCCTGGGTGGGGTGAGGGGTGGTCAACTCAATTTGATACTGGAGGAATAAAGGGCAAGTCACTATAACGTTCATACATCTCAAGATTTATATTAAAATATGCAACTTAGATCTTGCTACAACCATATTAGCTCTTCGAGTAATCTTGTGTGCGCATTATACTTGTCTGTTATTTTCCACAGTCCAGAGGTTTCAAACAAGACTGGTGATTGAACACACCACTACATGAAATATTTGAGCTGATACATTGTGAATCAAATATAATAAATTCATGGATTTGCTAACTTTTATGTACAGTAAATAATAAATGGTAACTCTACATTAGTACACGAACCCCACCTATAAGTAGTTGGTCACGAAAGAAAAAAAAAATTGCGTTTACCTGTAACTTTGGCCGCAGAGCCTCAAGTGGTCCTTTCGGTTTCTCTACGCCTTGCTGCGATCATATAACAGAATATTAGGCATGATTTATAAATACTACTATAAACTTACAGGATCCACAAAAAGCACAAGTTTTAAATGAGTACTTTTCCCAGGGCCCAATCAGCAGAATCAAAATAGGCTCTTTCATGATCCTGACATCAAATGTAGAGGTTTGAGAAGGGATCCTTCAAGTTTTCTAAACAGGCACTACTTAAACAAAAATATACAAGAAAGGTACGAGAATACCTTTGAAATTAGTGGTGGTTTCTTCGGCAGTATTCCTCCATATTTCTTCTTAACAGCTTCCTCCTGTAAGAAAGAAAAAACATGTAATCTATGCAATGGCACATATGACCAGAAAATATAACCAAAGAAAAGAACGGATTTGAACACAACTTCCTGTTGAGTTGATGGCATTGGCTTGCTAGAGTCCTCCATAAAATCTTCTGTTAGAGCATTGACTTCATCGGTGCCCGACATTTTCCTAGGACCAACCTTATCAACAAAACCTGCACGCGACCTTTAAAATCACCATTCAATGAAGGATGGAAAGAAATAACATCCGACTACTTTAGCAAGATAAAAATTAACATACAGAAAAATTGTTTCAAATCCATAGCCAAGTCCAACAGCATTAATTAGAGCATTATATCATTCCCAAAATGAAAATTATAGCGTCAATAATAAAAAACTAGCACGCAGAATTAAACCACATATTGAAAAACCCAACTTCAAAATTTCAACTACAATATCCAACAACTAGTATATTGTTACGGATCATGGGAGAACAATACCCCATGAGCTAGCCATCCAGGTTGGAGAGCCCAACTCCCTATAAACCCACATTTATAAGTAATGTAACATTACCATGACATGTATAAGATCAATTCATAAATTTAAATATTTCTGTCATTTCTTTCACTAAATTCTTGATGACCAAGATCCTAAAATATCAAAATAAAACTATCACAACAATCTGAAAGCCGTTTCAAAGAATCTAGATTGTTAAAGCAACTTGAAGAATATGTTATTTGCCCTCTCGTTCGACCCCAACAGATATAAATAAACAAATAATATGAAATTTATCCGTAAAAACAACATATATACATACAAACATGCAGAAGCACCATTAATCTAATCGATGAGCAGATAAGGATCTCAGAATTCTAACAGATAAAATACAAATCGAATCATAAAAAAAAATAGGGATAGATGAAATTAACAGGGCTGAAGAATTAAACTCTGCGCCTACTGTAGATCGACTGTGTGTTGTGCGAGCGTTCACATGCGAGAGAGAGATTTGATTAACAATATTGGCCGAAAGATGTAAGCTAATAAAATGGAAGAAAATAGAGAGACAATTGCACTAATTGTCCCCAACTATGGATGCTGAGACGATGCCGTCCTCATTTCATATTTTTGGTACAATTTTATCTTTTAGTTGTCCATGACCCGAGGTGCACCTAAACCGATTAAGTTTCATTATTACTGTGGAAAAACGTCGTTACATTTTATTTTATTTTTAACATTTGCACCCTTATTTCCACATTTTATTGTACAAAATGTCATTTTCATCAATTTTTTCAATTGAATGTTTTGAAATGACGAAGATACATTTATATTTAAATC
>CAIGRH010191110.1:0-21052 GCA_903798295.1 Fraxinus nigra
TTGAAATCTTGGCTACGTCCCTGACTGACCTGCTGCATGGGAGTAGGGCATTAGCACTCTAGTGAGACCTGTAGATTCAGCCACGAGTTGTAATTATAGTAGGATATATTTGGGGTCTTGTAATTATAGTGGGATATACATGTGTAAGTATTGATCATTGAGCTTTAAGTTTTGTGTAAGGAGAAGTTTTGAGGATGAGGAAAACATAGTATTAATTGATTTTTCTCAATTTATGTAGTATTTTTTTATTTTTTATTTTTATCTTTGGCAGTTTATCAAATCACGTTTTATTTGTAATTTTCTCCCTTCTAGCTCGTTTTTGTGTTTAAGTGACCGCTATATTAGGTGGTTTTTTTTTTCCGACACTCATCTCCGACTCCATGTGAGGTGGAGGGGTAAGGTTATTCTTTAAAAAATAATAAGTGAAATTGGGTTAGGCTGATATCAAACCCTGAAAATCTTCACTTTTAACAACTATTCATTCACAGGTTGAATAGAATGCAAGAAATGCACATGATTGATAAAACATATAAACGTGGTACAGTGGTACTAGTATATTTGGATATTACTATATATTATAATTAAAAATGAAGAAACTTTAGTGGTTACTTCTTTTGAATTAAAATATTGTTTTTTTAAAAAAAAAATTAAAAGACATTTTACTCAAGAATATTATCCCTTCTTCAAATTATTTCACAATTTCTTGTATAATGATAATATTTTACTATTCTGAAAGACAAATATTGCTCTGGATTTTGAGCATTAGAAGGAGCAAAACTCTGTAAATGAAGTTAAAATCTTATTCATTACACTACTAAGTACTACGTACCTATCAAGATTCGCTAATTAAAATTCTATAATAGATGCTTAGAAACTGCTAATAAATTGTAAAATGTTATGGTTATTCTAAATATTTTATATGCTGCATTTCATTCGTGTTAGATCATGCCTCAAGATTTACTTACAGTTAACTGTATGTTGAGATTAGAATCATAGGCAACCTTAGTAATATTTTAGATTAATTAATGGCTATGATTAGTAAATAACAATTAACATTATCCTGCAAGATATCTCATGGAAAATGGCTTGGATTACTTTTAAATAACTAATTAATTTTCGATGATCTCACATGTGTGTTTGAACCACGTTATTTTGGCAGAATGTATTTTTGAATAGTAGATTTATGGATAATGTGTGATTGAAAAATAAGAAAAAATTATTAATGTGAGGAAAAATATTATTTTATTAAAAATGTATTATTGAAAATGAATAGAAAAATAAGAATTAGAATTTTAATGTCGTTCAAACTGGGACGTATATTGATATGGATTGGGGTGTGACTCCACTGAGAGTGAGTGCTTTAGTGATTTGACTGCAAAATTATATACTTTTTTTGGTTAATGCATGTATAGTTGCACAAATATTATTTTATTTTATGATAAACAATGTATTGAGCTCAAATGTTTTTAGAGGTATTAGGAGAATTGCATACCTTACCTGGAGAGAATGACCCATTATACTGTATCAGTCACTTCTATCAGATGTGACATGACGGGGAAGTCGAGTAACTCCAATGTTTTTTCTTGTCCTCTATTCACCGTTGGGTCAGTGTGCCAGAATAATCATTGTCTATCACTTAGTCTCCAAGTTAGGCCATCCTATCAAGAATGCTAATTGATTAATTAATCTTACATGGCGTGTTATCAAACTAATTCAATTATCAGGACTATCATGATTTCGGTTCGATGTGGGGAGATAGTGCTAGTTTTTTTTTTTGAGTTTAGGCATTTTGTATGGAATGAGTAGTGGGGTTAGCCTTGGAAGTTTAGAACACTATATCCCTCTTTGGCTTCCATTTTTTTCCATTACATTACATTAATTTTTTTTCTTTCTTCATTTCAACCGCACATTCATCAAATAAAATAATATTACACAAAAATCTAAAAATTTTCATTATTTTTCTACCACATATTCTCCCATCAATCATTATTTTAAAAATTTTCAACACCCCAAAATAGGAGCCAAACAGGGGCTATGTTTAGTGTGTTAATCTCTAAAGTTTAGAAGACACTGTCTAGTGAGCTCAACCTCTTATGAATTGAACATTTTATAGTCGACTACCAACAGTGACGGACCCAACACTCGATGAGGGGGCCTGGCTGTGCATGTTGGGATCCGTCGGAACAGTAGAAGGAAGAAGGCCACTGGACCGATGAGCGGCGACTGCGAGGCGAGCCTTTTTGAGGACCACGAAACCTGAAGAAACTTGTCCAGAAATTCAAGCTCTATTCATCTTCCGTTTCTACACCAAGAATGACATTTATGAGTCTACGGTCCGTCGCCTAGCTTCTACCAAACGCTTCAAATGGATTGAAGAAATTCTTGAACATCAAAAACAATCCAGACATGATATTTCCAAGGAGAACTTATCTACCAGGCTTGTCAAATTGTATGGACAATTAGACATGTTTGAGAATGCGAAAAAAGTGTTTGATGAAATGTCTGAGAGGAATTGTAAAAGGAGTGTGAAGAGTGCAAATGCCCTTTTGTCAGCTTGTGTGAATTTGGGGAAACTTGAGGAGATTGAGGGGATTTTTTCTGGAAATGGAGATGAAGTGGAAAGTGAGGCTTCATGTAGTTTCATATCAAATGGCTGTGTGAGACGGGGGAGTAGGATAAGGGTTGGGTATGGTTGATGAGATGGAAAGAAGTGGGGTGAAGCCCGATAAGTTATATTCGAATAAGAGGTTTGGTGATGGTGACAATATGTGGAGACGAATGGTGGAAAGTGAAATTTTACCCAACATTGGGAGCTATAATGCGAGGTTTGTGGGATTGGTTAATGAGAAGAAGTTTAATGAAGCTGTTGAATTGATTAGTGAAATGGGGAAAAGTGGGATACAACTTGATTTTTTTAGCTACGCAATTCTCATTAGAGGGTATTGTGATGAGGGAGATTTGAAGGATTGAAGAGGCTAAGATGGTTGTTCAGATGGGGAGGTCAAATGATTACTGCCATTATAAGCTGAAGCTGCCATCACAAGTAGTTTAATTACTCTGACTATATTTTGTATCCTTGTATTCCGTCTTTGGCTTGAATGAATGTTGAGTTAAGATAGCTGAATGAATTTGAGCTACTGACTTGAGAAGTGCTCTAAAGTTGAAAGAATTTGTTTATTTTGATCTCGTTTAGAGACTAAAACTTTTAGACAAAATGTTTTGTAGTCTTTCCACTTATGTTGCAATACAATTGAAATGCATGCCGCATCTTTCCCTTAATTCTTACTATTGCTTTGGATTCATTGCTATGTTTGATGAAACTTTGTGCACTTTTGTTAGGCTTGCTAATGAACCATTTTTGAGCATGTAAAGGCAAGAAGATAGACGTTTGTTTTGGATTGAAAAGTGTATGCGATTCAAAAATGCATTTTTATTCCTTATTATTTTTTATTATATTTTCATATGTATATGATTTTATATTTTAGTGCATTTATATATTGATTGAAGATTCTTTTAATATAAATTAATTAAATATTAATAAATAATTTTGGTATATTGGACGATCGCTCAATGGCCGTTCGATCCTCCGCCCTAGCTCACTTGAGCAGTTGAATCCGTCCCGACTACCAAGGCCACAACCTTGGTGAAATGTCTTGGTTTACTTGAAGTTAAATTTGTGTCGATATTAATTGTGTCATATCCAGAAACGATTATAAGTTTCGAGATCTTTCTCGTTTGTGTTCGTATACGTGTTAAAGGTTCGACTTTACATTCCAAATATTGTACATTATTTCAAGATTGTCAGGCTACTTGAACATGAGACCTAAGATTTGCAGCAGCGTCACTTTCAAATTGCATCAAGGGGGTTTGTGCATGCATGGACAGATAATCTATCATAGATTTGTAGGTTTTGTCTCAGGATGCTGACAGATTGTCATTTTCACAAGAATTATTTCATAATTTTCAAAAACAAATTCCATAGAAAAATGCACGAATTGCAATAGTCCAAATATAGAGTTCCAAAAACTAGTTTATTTGCTTATTAAACACGTCTAAATATTCGTTGATTCTTCTTTTACTCGTAAATTTAGAGCCAGTAATTCATTAATTCAAGGAATCTAACAAAAAAATATTGAGAAACTTGCAAAATTCAAAAGCGAAGCCTCAACATCATATATGAAAGTATCCTAGCCTAAAATCTATTTTGATTGAAATTTCAAAATAACCCCTAAACTAAAAATGAAAAATAAAAAATCATAATTTAACAAAACAAAACTAAAATAGCTAATTAAATAAAATAAGTATAGTCTAGCTTCATTATTTTCTAAGAAAATCTCCAAAAAACTCTTCAACTACAAGATGCTCTCAATTCTAAAAAGTTAATAGAATTTAACAAATTATTCAATTTAACTTTTTAAAATAAAGAATAAATTTGAGTCTCTTCGTTGGAGGGCCAAATTCGCTCCCTATTTGTATTTTTATAATGATCACATTTAATCTTTGTTTGGTAGAGATTAAAATCAAATTTTTAGTAAATCTTGATAATAGTTCATAAAATGTGTGGTTGAAAAGTTGTGAGTCTCATGAAATGTATGGTTAAAATTAATTGTTAACTTTGACTTAAAATTTTAATTGAATTTTAATCCAAACCAAACAAAGACCTAATAAATTGCAAGTTTCAATGCTCGACATCTCGTATTTTCAAATTATACTTGCATACTTCAGCTATTGACATCTACACAAATATACAGTAAAATCTCGATAAATTAGTAATCTTACATAAGTAATAAAGTTATTTGATCTCGACTTGAGCCAATGTACTAAATTGATAACCCCACATAAGATAATATTTTTTTGAGATCCTTTAAGGTCCAAAAAATATATAAAAGAATAATTGCTTAAATTTATAAAAAATCATAAATACAAATTAACAAAACTTTTAATCTAACAACATTTGTTTTTCCCAATTCTTCTCTTTTTCAAAATATGCATCTAACATCTTTTTTCTTTTTTACCAAATCAAACTCAACACTAATTTTTTACAATGCACATACTAAATTTGGCATAATTTTCTCATTTTGTACGGAGTAATTATTTATGGTTATGACTACTTGAAATACCTCTTTTTTTTTTCTTTTTTCTTTTTGAAGAAACAGTTGATAAAACACAAATATAATTTGGATCGTAATCATCATTGATATAGGTGAATTGAGTACCCCTGAATAAAATGATCACTAATATGAATTGCATAAAAAATAGCCACAAGCAAAATAAACCATATTCGCATAAATTTCTCTCCTATGCAACCAAAGTGAGATTCTACGTAGTTGACATGACAATAAAAAATAAACATTGTGAAGTTGATTGTCTAGATGTAAATGTTAACTTTATGAAACTTTAAAGTTTAAAACTTGAAAACCTAATTACTTTATTATCAAAATCTTTCATGTCAAATCATCAAAAAATTTAATAATTCGGAACATATTTTAATTCTTTGGGAATAATTCTTTAATACTGGATCTTGATTTCGAATCTTGAATCTTGATTATTGGCTCTTTTGGTTATTGAGTTATTGATTTTAATTTTTACTTCTTGCTCTATTATCTTCATTGTCTTATTTTTCAATTTAATTGCTCCAATTCTTCTTCTTGACTTTTGACTTTTTTTTTTCAATCCTTGTTCTTGATTGGTTTTTGGATCTTTCCTTTCAATAGGCTTTATATTGTATTCTTATATTCTTGTATTGATGGGATAACACAAAGAATGAGACGTTGCATATGATTTGGGGACAATACCCCTATTTATAGTTTTCATATGTATTTGGTCTATCGTCAAATACAATCCTAATGAATCTAATCTCTACACATTTAATCCAACCCACACTTTATTTAAATGCTATAAACCCAAAAATTTAATTCTTCATTAGATCACTTTAATTAGACTTAATTTTAAGATAGCCTTATATATAATTAATTACATATGTAGGCACACATGACAAATTAATAAACTCAACAATATCTCACTTGAGCCACATATGTTACCTTATAAACGTGTACAACCTTATGACGTCAAAATTTTTGCTATCATAACCAAAAACACCTCTGAATAATCTCATCTATTGATTATATCAATATAAGATCAAAGCGGTCTTTGTTACAAATATTATAACTAAACACTCAATTGTCACGTATATCAACACAATCAAATGACACCGATCAAGTGTGGATGTGTAGTATGAAAATTACATGTAATGTGATCCAAACATGCATATTTCCAACTGGTCCTACCTTATTATTTAATGAGATCAACCATAAACTTTAATCAAAGTGGAATTAAATTGAATACTTTATTTTTGAAATAAATCGAATATTCATGAATAAAAAATGTGTCTAAAATAGACAACATTCGAATACAAATTCCCACAAAACTGACATATCATCAAAAGATGCAACACCCATGTGAGTATTATACTCATGAAAGACCTTGGGTGGTAGCCATTTAGTAAATGGATTCATGATTATGGAGTTTGTCTCTATATGCTTTATAGAAATCTAACCACTCTGATTTCTTTCTTTAACAACTAGGACTTTAATGTCTTTAGACTTTGACATCNAAACTTTAATCAAAGTGGAATTAAATTGAATACTTTATTTTTGAAATAAATCGAATATTCATGAATAAAAAATGTGTCTAAAATAGACAACATTCGAATACAAATTCCCACAAAACTGACATATCATCAAAAGATGCAACACCCATGTGAGTATTATACTCATGAAAGACCTTGAGTGGTAGCCATTTAGTAAATAGATCCATTATTTTAGAGTTTATCTTAATATGCTTTATGGATACCTAACCACTTTGAATTCTTTCCTTGACAATTAGGAACTTAATGTCTATAAACTTTGACATCTCAAGCTCTTGTTGGAATACAAAACTACTATTGCCACATAATAACTAAAGTGGTCTTTCAAATCCATCCAAAATATGAAATCTAGCGACAATATTTTGCAGTCATATTCATGATCTGAAACAAATATCCAATGATCTCCAGTTGGTCCGATTTTCCTGAATGTGAACATATAATCCTCAGTATTTCTATAGATATAGAATAACCTAATGATTATTTTCAAATTTTCATCCCAAAGTTACTTAAATATCTGTCCAACATTCCAACAATGAATGCTATATCCGGATGTGTGCAAACTTAAGTATACATTAAACTCACAACTGCTGAAACAAAGGGAATTTTCTGTATTTCTCCTTTATTCAAGTTTATCCTTGGGACATTAATTGAAACTAAATTTGTCTCTGTTAGCAATAAGGCTATCACCTAATTTACATATCTGCATCTTAAATCTTTTAAGAACTTTATTGATATAATTCTTTTGTGATAATAAAAAAATACACCAAGAACGAACCCTGTGTATCTATATCCTTAATACAAAAGAAGAGTCGCCAAGATTTTTCATTTCAAAATTCCATAACAGAAATCTCTTGATTTCGTGCAATAAGCTTATATAATTGCAGACAAGCAGTATGTCATTGACATACAATACTAAAAAATATGCTTACTCCCACTAAATTAGTGATATACGCAATTATCAACTGAATTCATCTCAAAACCAAGTGATATAATTATTTGATGAAATTTGTGATATCATTACGGGAAACCAACTTAAACCCATATATGAATTTCTTTAATTTGTAAATTATTTGATGTAGTTTAAGATCAAAATATGTCACAAATGTCATAATTGTCCTAAGAGTCTTTCATAGAAACTAGAGAAAATGTCTATTTAATGTCAATAGCTCTTTAATGTCAATACCTTCATTGTGAGTAAAGTCATTTGCAACAAGACGGACATCATATCTGTCAACATCACCCTTCGAATCCCTCTTGATTTTAAATATCCAATTACAATCAATGAGTTTCGCACCTTCAGGCAATAAGATGAGTTCCCAAACATTATAATACTTATGAACTTTATCTTTTTATACATGACATCAATCCACTGTTTAGAATTATTCTTTTGTATGACTTGATGAAAGTTGATTAATCAATTCTTCTTCCATCAATACATGCCATATTTTTTTTAGAGAAAGACTATAAAGTCATCTGGAATTACATTTCTCATTTTTATATGGAATTTCCTTAATGACATTTGTTTTTGAGGTTGTTGAATTTGTTTTTCTAGAACAATTTCTTGATTGTGTATAGAGGATTTTGTAATATTATCTTGATCCAAAATTACTTTTTGAACAAGATTTAGAACAAGAATTTGTCCATGGGTCTGATCAATGTCAATTGCAACAGAAGAAATATATACATATTCTTTCTCCAAGACAAGATTCTTAACCTTATAACTTTATCTCCCCCCATAAACTCTATATCCTCATGGAATCGAATATTTTTCGTTTCGAAAATTGACCTAATAGTGGGATCTTTTTAAAAAAAATTATGACCTTTAACAATTGCTTTACTTGGAATTAAGTTGAGAATTTAAGTTGCAGTCTTTAGTGTTTCTACCTAAAGAGATTCTGATATACTGTGGGACGATTCCACATTTTTCTAGGAATTTAGCGAAAAGCCCTTGACATTGTTCTCCCGATCCGTTATATTTGTCATAGTATTCACCACAATAGTAGGATTTGACTTGTTAAATTCTTTTACAAAGTTGTTTTTCAACCTCAACCTTGTATGCTTTGAACATATCAAGTGTTTGGGATTTCTCATAGATGAGATATTGGTAGCTATATTGAGAAGAATTCGTCTATACATTATTGTTGATCATTCCAAGAAGTCGAATTGAGTGACCCACAAATATCCGTGTAAATTAGTTCTAAAACGTTCGAAGTTTTCTTGACACATAATCTCCTTATGTTTGTTTGTTTTTCTTTAATATAATTAATATAAACACTTAGGTCTGAAAAATTAAGAGAATCGAGAATTCCTTCTGACATGAGATTTTTCATTATCTTTTGAGAGATGTTACCTAATCGATTGTGCTATAACGAAGCAAAATTTTCATTGATTAATTTATGTTTAATACCATGTAAATTCACATGCAATGTTTCTTTATAAGATGCAACCGTATTAATCATATATAGGTTATCATAATCGAATAAAGAGCTGGTACTTACAATATTTGAACTAATAAAAAGATGAAATTGACTATTTTCAATTGAACAAGAGTAATCGAATTTATCCAATGCAGAAATAGAAATCAAACTTCGTTTAAAAGATGGTACCGTAAATATCTTTTTCCTATTCAAATCATAACCAATCTTTAATAATAATATAAAAGTCTATATAGCCTCAAGCTTAATTGATTTGACATTGTCCCCACATAGATGAATCTTTCAGCATCAGTTGACTTTTGGCTGTTTAGGCAACCTCCCATAAACACACTTATGTGATTGGTGGCACCAGAATTTTATCCATTAAGTGTGTCTAGGTATTGAAACTAAATTAACCTCAAAACAAACCAAAGTGAGAAGTTTAATTTTCTTTACATGCCAAACGTGGTATTTAGTACAGTCTCTTTTTATATATCCCAGATTTTTACAAAAGTAACAGCCAGATTTATCATTTTCAGACTTTCGCTATTTATTTTGAATCAAACCATATGTAACTTTCTAATACTTTATAACTTGTCCTTAGAAGTACTTGCCAAGTGAGTAATATCAGTTTTATCATGCATTAGCCTTTTTCTCACACACAATATGGAATAAGCTCATTAAAAGTCAAATTTCCTTTTTAACAGTTGTAGCTGACCTTAAATTAGTCGAATTGTGCAAGAATATAAATAAAAAATAAATGCACGAGCAAGTCATCAGACATCTCAACCTTTAATGCTTTTTGTTTTAAAGCAAGATGAGACATCTCCATGATATACATTCTTATCTTTTCTTTACCTTCATACTTTAGTAAAACTAAATTCTTTAAAAACGTGCTAGTTCCGGCCTTATTACCTTTTGCAAAGCGTTTTTTTTCAATTTCAACAAGAAACTCATTGGCAGTAGTTACATTATCGGACACAACGTCCCTGAATGCTGTTGGAATTTCACGTTTTATGATCATAAGACTTATGCGGTTTGAAAGATCCCACTCATCCAAGTCTCATTTTTATTAGCGGAACTTTTATCCATAAAAGTAGTTGGTTGTTCACTCCTAAATGTAAGGTCTAGATTCATGCTGCCAAAAATGATATAAACGTTCTCTTTCTAGCCCTTAAACTTTGATTCTAACACATGAATTAAATTAATGTTGGCAGATATTGTAGAATTCGATGGATTAATTGAATCGAGAACTTAAATCTAATTAAAATGTTCATATAGGAATCTGTATTGGACAATCAATAATTTCAAACAGTAGTGAACCCTATCACAAGAGACCGAGCACAACATTGATATTTAGTATTTGGACAGAAATACCAACTTGTAAGTGACACTTTTGGTGTAGTAATCAAATATTGACAATAAATCCGATTAAACATCAAGGCTATCTTTGGATCGACTTAATGTTCACATAATGAAAAACTTTACAATTGTCACATATTTATCACTACAGGTGTGTAAATAATTAGGTCAAATATTAACTTTCCTTTGAGCCGGTCAATACCCGCATGAATTACGTACACACAACCTTCCTAATATTCCAAATAAATTAATTTAAGTAAAAGATGTTACTTTGGTAACATGTTGCTTCCAATAATCTATTTTAGAAAATTAGTAATCCAAAAGAAACTTTAAATACCAAGATTTGAAATAGATTGTTCCTCAACCCTTATATTTTATTTTTATTTATTCATTTATTTTTTGTTTTGACAAATAAATAAAACTAAAAAAACAGTAAGTCGACGCACAGCGCTGCCTTTACTTGCCAATGGAATAGTGCTCCATTTCTGCCCATGGAGTCAACTAGCTTGAATTATTGATTCTTCTTCTAAATTGCTTCAACCAACACAATCACATGCTCACATAATTAGTGTCCAGACCAAACATGCATTATTAACACACGGAACTTGTGATATACTAATGGTCACTTAATTTAACTTCCAAAATGGATAGAATGATTATTTATTTTGAAATCCCACTAATTAATTACTCATGTTATAATCCTTGATGCAAAATTAGCAAAAAAATAAAAATAAAAAAAATTCTTAATGTTGAATCTGGAATGCAAATTAAGTAATTAATTATAATCGTACTCAAATTCAATAATTAATTTCTAAAATTGTGAAATTTGAAAACACAAACAAAAAAGAAAAATCCCAAATTTTGAAATCTATGGCTTGAAATTCACATCCCAAAACTAAGAAATAAAAATATGAATTTCAACTTTAAAATTCTTTCTTGAATCTCAACGATTTAACATAAAGGCGGCTCTGATACCACTTGTTAAACTTTATGAAATTTTAAAGTTTTAAAGTTGTAAACCTAATTACTTTATTGTCAAGATTCTTCACGCCAAATAATCAAGAAAATTAATAATGCAGGACATGCCTTACTTCTTTAGGAATAATTCTTTAATACCGGATCTTGATTTCGAATTTTGAATCTTGATTGTTGGCTCTTTTGGTTCTTGATCTTGATTTTTGCCTTTTGCTTCATAATCTTGATTTTCTCGTTCTTCAATTTAATTGTTCCAATCATTCTTCATGATTCTTGATTTTTTCAATCCCTATTTTTTATTGTGGGTTTTGGATCTTCCTCTTCAATATGTTTTCTCTTGTATTTTTGTATTGATGTGATGACACAAAGAATGAGAAGTTGCATATGAATTGAGGATTATAACCATATTTATAGTTTTCATATGTATTTGTCACATCGTCAAATACAACACTAATGAACCCGATCTCTACATATAATCCGGTCCACACTTTATTTAGATACCCTAAGCCCAATGATTTAATTTTTTATTATATCACTTTGATTGGTCTCAACTTTAAGATAGTCTTATACACAATTAATTACATATGTAGGTCTACATGACAAATTAATAAACCCAAAAGTAAAGACATTGTTAGATACATTAAGTAAACAGAGCTTGAGTTACACATCTTTCTCTTGGAGATGAAATTTGAGTTATACTAGGGCTAGACATGGATTGGTTCAGTTTGGTTCTCTTCATAGCCGAATCGACCAAAAATTCTCGGATATTTAATAAATGGAATCGTTGGGTCCAAATATAATTATGGAATTGTTCGGGTTCGGTTCCATTCGATTCGGTTCGGTTCGATTCCGTACCATAATTAATTTTTTTAACATTTACAGCAACACTACAAAATACAACTAATGTAATATTCATTTGTAACTTTTATAAATTAACATAATCCAATTTAAAAATATATAAATAATAAGCTGTCCAATTAAGATTAATTCAATGTCCACAAATATCAAAAAGTAGATAGTAATATTAAAATATCGGTATCCATATCAATAATTCATTTGCTTCAAGCAGCCTACATAAAGAAAATGAAATATAAATTAAAAGTTATACAAATAAAATAATTTAATTAATTCAATATAAAAAATTTTAAAAATTTATTTAGATTTAGTTTCTATTCGATTCTTGGTGCAGAACCGAAAACCGACACAAACATATCGGTTCTCGATTCAGATATCCGTTTGGATATTTAACTTATGAAGAATCGCTTGATTCGGTTCAAGTTCGGTTCGGTCCGATTCGATTCAAGAGTTTTGTCTAGCCCTAAATCCATTAAAGATGAAATTTGTTTCTACTAGTTAGACATAACTACATGCAGATCAAAAGTCTTTCTATCAGATAAAGTAAGAAAAAGTTAATTTCAATGCTAAATGTGTTTCTTATCCTTTAATTTTCTTTGACCATTGAAAAACCTCAAGTTAATGATTAAAATGTTGAATTAATTTAAGTGTTTGGTGCTTTTTTTCTTTCGGTAGTTGCAGCAGTTACCGTTTTGAAATTTATTAGTTTGACCATTAATTTAAAATGTACAAATTAGTAGTAATTAATTTAATCTGTCGGTCACGCTGGCACTCACTCCTTTTATCATGTTACTGTCTTCCCTTTAGGAAGATCCGTTGGAATGATGGCTTAACCAACCGGCAAGACAGTTGAAAAAAAAAAACCCCCTACTTGAGATGGACATAAAAAAATGAACATAAATTATGTAAATTTTGTCGTCGTGTTTGACTAGGTAAATTAGACAGTATTAGATGAGAAACTCTGTAGATGATAGTTCCAACCAACTTCGATACTTGAAAAGCGATGCTAACATCCCTATTTAGACTCTGTCGTCAAGTTCTTTTGCAGTTTCTTGCTATCGTGGCATGAATGTTGCCTTGTACAAATAAACAAGCGTCATTATCCGTTCTATATTCACAAAGATTATTAAGGAAGTGGTGTCTCTAACTCCAATAACTGTTGAAACGTCTATATTAGAGAGTCAAACTCGAGAAATATACATTTGAATAAATAATTAAGCAGGACGATGAATCAGAAAATCGTTGACTGGGTGTGACGGTAAAGGTCGCCCCGCCTTATTACATCCCATCCCTAAGCCCACATATCGAACCTGTTAGGCCGGCATCAAACCTGTTATTTAGCATGTACATATCAGTGGTGTGCTCTAGCAAATGAGAAGCTTTATAGGTACATCAATCAAGCCAAGAACTCGAAATTAAAGGAATAGTGGTTCCACACGATTTCATATACTAGACATGCACTCTACGAGCCTTGGCAACTACTTTAAAGAATGTTCAAATTTGTTTATAATTAACACATTTTGCTATCACTATATCCACACTTCATTTTTATTTATTTATAATTTAAATAATTTATAAACACTTCTCAAATGGGTCTATAATTCACTAAAACTTCTTTTTGACATAAGAATTCAATAAACTCATAAACCCATAAAAATATAATAAAATGATTCCTAGAAAAAAAAAAGGTTCATCTGTTCTAATCTATAATATATTAAATATCACATCAAGTGAGAATCATTTTTTGGACGATTATAACCCTCATATAATTCAATTATTTTTCGTTTTTCAATATATATTTAATTTACAAATTAAAATAAACACTATAATTAATTCTCAATTAATTAGCATTCACATTCATTAATTAATATTAATTAGAATTTCACATTCAATGCCATGTTATTAGTTCTCAAATAATTAATATTAATATTATCATTAACATTCATTTAATTAATATTAACTAAAATTTCAAATTCAATGCAGTTTATTATTCACGTTCATATATGCTAATTAGCATCATTTTCACTTAATATGAAATTAAATTATATTCATTTAATATAAATGATTTAACATTTATTGTGATGTGTATATATTCATTTGTATTAATTCTAAATTAATGAACATTCACATTAATTCATGTATCGTATTTGTCATTCATCTTCATTTATATATTTAATTAGAATTCTAATACTCACATTCAAGTATACATTTCACTATTTACATGCATGTATAATAATTAATATATATTTTCAGGGACATGCATTTATGTTATATTTAGATCAAAATGGTAAATGTATGGTTAAATATTACATTTACAACACTTATAAAGTATTTTAGAATAACTGCAACGCACGTTCACTCTGACTAGTATAAATTCTGGGTCCCTTCCTAACTAACAAATAAACAAAATCTCTTTCACCAGAAAAGCAAAGTAAAATTTAATTAAAAATGCCAAATCTTGTTGTACATGTTTCTAAAATCCTTTTAAATTCATCATCTTTTTACAAATTGTCAGTGGTGTGGTGACCCAATGGGACAGAATTATAATTAGGTATACACTGCATCTTCCATTTTTAAAAGCATTTGACTATGTAGATCATTAATTATTACATTCTCAATGAGGGAAAAAATCAAAATTATTGGCACCACCACTAAGCCTATAAAATATTAAACAAAATTATCCTACATAATTGGGAACTTTCCTACATTTTGTGGGACCAAGTGCCCTCAAATGTCATGCAAATTGTAACTAATATTGTGTTTAGTGAACAAAACATGGCCAACAAAAGAATCTCATTACCCATGGCATGTGAAAACTTGATGATTTCTTCAGAAGGAAAAAAAGAAAAGCATGCATGTTTAGGAGTGATGAGGAGAATTTGCAGTGTGTGTGACATTAATTGGATAGAACAAAAGCTAGTCAATTTCAAGTTTAAGGATGATCAAGTTGGTCATTAATCTTTTATTGTAGGCATGTGAAAACTTGATGATTTCTTCAGAAGGAAAAAAAAAGAAAAGCATGCATGTTTAGGAGTGATGAGGAGAATTTGCAGTGTGTGTGACATTAATTGGATAGAACAAAAGCTAGTCAATTTCAACTTTAAAGATGAGCAAGTTGGTCATTAATCTTTTATTTGTAGGCATGTGAAAACTTGATGATTTCTTCAGAAGGAAAAAAAAGAAAAGCATGCATGTTTAGGAGTGATGAGGAGAATTAGCAGTGTGTGTGACATTAATTGGTTAGAACAAAAGCTAGTCAATTTCAACTTTAAAGATGAGCAAGTTGGTCATTAATCTTTTATTGTAGGCATGTGAAAACTTGATGATTTCTTCAGAAGGAAAAAAAAGGAAAAGCATGCATGTTTAGGAGTGATGAGAAGAATATGCAGTGTGTGGCATTAATTGTATAGAACAAAAGCTAGTCAATTTCAACTTTAAAGATGAGCAAGTTGGTCATTAATCTTTTATTGTAGGCATACAATTAGTTCTCAAAGACTAAACTGTCAAAATTAATCTTGATTAAATTACTAGCAAATATCTCGGTGTAAAAAATAAAAATTAAAAACATTGTTCTTTCCTGACTCCGTCTCTGGTGACCATTTAGCAGAGATTTCAACGGTTCCCGTCATTGAAGATATATTGTGTAACCATGGTAAAAACTACTAATTCGCTCATTTTAAAAGGAGGGGGCAAATTTGCTACTTAGACATAGATTGGGACTAATCATGTTATTTCTCCTTAAACTAGAATTTAGTTTAAAAATTTAAGTAATGGCTAAAACATCAATTTATGTTGCGCGAGACTGGTTACTTGTATCATGATAAAGTGAACCCCACAATATTCATTAAGAAAGAAATATCGCCTTGACACGTGCTATTTAAATACTAAATATGTCGTGAAAAAGATTAAATTAGTACGTATGTGACAAATCCACTTTTTTTTTTCTTCTTTTCAAAGATAAAAAGAAAATCCACTTCTAATCCATTAATTAATTACAGATTAAATCTGTTGGACGGTGATAATAAAGGCTATTTTATGGTAGACGGTGTGATTAAGATTGGATTTAGTATCATTTGACGCATGGATGGACATGGACTTGTGCACTTTTAGGGTGTGTTTGAGTCACATTATTTTGGAAGAATGCATTCTGATGAACAATATATGGTTGAAAAAAAAAGGAAAAGTTATTGATGTGATGAGAAATATTATTTTATTGAAGAATGTGTGGTTGAAAATGAGTACAAGAATGAAAATAAAAATTTTAATGTGTGTTTAATTGTTTCCCTTCTTAATTACCTTATTAAAAATATTAAATGAGACGTTAAGGGCAACTATCACTAATTAAATTGTCATCCTACATTCCATTTAATATTATGGTTTGACATCACCAAGATCATGATCAAGATTTTGCTTCAACGTAATGAAGACATACATAAAGGACCAAGAGAAATGCAAGGTCAAAAATTTTAATGATATTTTAGGTGAATTCATGTTTTTATTTGTTATTTTAGAAATACTAGTCAGAGTTGAACGTGCATTCCATGTAATTCTAAAATAACACATAACTTATTTGTTGTTTTTAAATGATTAAGATAAATACAATTTAAATCCTAAGTTAAACAATCACAAACATATAGATCAAAAGCATAAAAGTAAATAACACCAAAATTGATGACGAATGAAAACCCCTGAAGAATTCTTTTCAAGGATAAAAAACATCTAGGCAAATCTTGCCAACAAGATACATTAGAAACACAACTTATAATTGGCTTAGACACTGCTAAACCCTACTTGGCTCTAACTACTCAACTTGTAAATCACTGAAGATCTCTTCGATTGTGTAATCTACACTTTCTAGCAAATTTGGGCTACCTTTTCCTCCACGTGGATAAATAAGAACAAACTCGTTTCAGAGCGCTGGAACTCCAAGCGCTTCTTCTCCAATTTTAGAACTCTAAAGGCTTATAGATGAAGGTAAGAGTTTTTGATGTTTGATCTTTAGATCTTCTGTGTTTTGAACTTTGATTAAAGCAAGAGAATAATGAAATCAAGTTGATATTCAATGGAATGTTCTCTTGATTGAAATTAAAGTTCAACCAATAATACAAGATGTTTGTGATGAATTATGACCCATGTTTGATAGCCATTATTTGGCCAAAACAATATTTTGAATAGTGATTTATTAAGAGAATGTGTTGTTAAAAAGTAGAAAAATATTTTGGTTTACGTATATAATATTTTATTGTGTAAATGTAAGGTTGAGAATTAGTGTAGAAAAAAGAGTTTTCGAATAATGGTTGTCAAATATGGGTCATGATGATCTGATCTTGGGGTTGAATCAAGAGATCTTTGAAATGTGTTTACGATCTTCAAAGGATGTTCTCTAATATGAAATAATGATTCAATACCCATTGTGACAAACCTATACTTGGGGGTATTTTTAATATGAAGTGTTTGATGTTGAATATGATTGAAAAAACTATTCAAAATCGCGAACTAGGGTTTGATATGTAATATCATCGCTCAAGCGCAAGATTGGCGGTTAGTGAGCAATATGTCCTCCACTCGAGCGGTAAGTTGACAGACAATGAGCGCTAGTGTTCCTGCTTTTAGAGTTCTAGTGCCTCCTTTGCGTGCAACGAGGGGTTGTGATCTCGTTTCTTGATTTTCCTGAATTGGCTTCAACACCTTTTAGGACTCTACTAACCCTAACTCTTTCGACTTTAATTACAACTCAAATAACCATGATTTTGAATACAAATATAGCCAATTACAATTAGACCTAATATGTCATACTACATTTTAGTTGTACTTAAAAGTTTTAATATTTTTTCATTGTAACACTTGTATCCTCAATTTTTTTCCGTCGTATTCTTTTCCTCAATATTCTACTAATTTAGTGCATCTTGTGTCTGATAATTTTTTTCAACCAAAAAATTCGTTGGAGGATGTAAAACAACTTATTTGCACATCATATTTAAAACCAATAAATCAAAATATGGGACAAATGTTTTTCCTCGTTTCAAAGTGAACAAACAAAATATTTTGATATAAATCATTATTAAGGACGAGATATGCTAATTAATGAAATATTAGAGATAAGAATTTGACGAAAAAAAGAACATAAGTGCTATAATGAGCAAAGATTAAAGACCTTAAGTGCAATCAAAATGAGGTGAAACAAATATAAATTATAGTGCCAATGTATCTACCCTGAAAATTTTATATTTTAATCCACAGATTTGGTGATGGATATATTCCTATTTGAAGTTTATATATCTAATTTATAAACTGTGTAAAAGATTATATTTTTGCAGGACACATTAAGAATCTCGAAATGATAACTTTATTAGAAGAACAAATTAAGGGTGTGTTTGTCATCCTTTAAAAATTAAATGTTTGTTACGGTATCATTTCTCCATCACATATTCACTCAATAAAATATTTTACATACAAATCAATATTTTTTTTAAAATAAAATAAACCACACATTCTTCAAAATATATTATTCAAAACTCTATTCTTTCTCACATAATGGGAGACAAACTGGGGCTAAGGCGCTAAGCCCCTATTTGAGTATTTGGTTTGAATTAAAATCTCAAATGAAAATCAACAATTAATTTCAGTCATGCATTTGGGATCCACAACTTTTCAACTACACATTTTATTGCTTTCTATCAAAATCTATTAAAAACTTGATTTTAATCTCTACATGCGGGGGCTAAATATTATATGTTGGTAATCAAGTTTTATATGTTGGTTATTGATTTTGGGGAAAATTGCAAGAGGTCCCAAACATTTCATTTTGCTGCATACTACACCTAAACTTTTCATTTTTCGGTTGTAGTCCTAAATCTTTCACTTTGATTGCAACCAAAGTCCATTGAACAGAATTAGTTCGTTAGTCAACCCTACAATCAGAAGTTTGACTCAAATTCACAAAACAAGTGAGGGGTAAAAGGATTTACCTCTGTATAGGGACATGTAAAAAGATTCTTAAGGTTTGGTGTAGGCCTGTAATAGAATTGAATGGATGTTTTCTGAAAATTGGAATTGGGGGCCAGTTTTTTGGCATTTGTAGGAATTGATGAGGATAATTGTATGTTTCCATTAGCATGGACTGTTGTTTATGTTGAAAACTGGAGTTGGTTTCTTGAGTTGCTTGTGTTTGATATAGGAATGCACAACCTTAGAGCTTGGACATTCACTTCTGACAAGCAGAAATGCTTTGTTGAATCTATAAAGATTTGACCATTTTACTCCTCACTTATTTTGTGAATGAGTCAAACTTATAATTTCACAGTTGACTAAAGGATTAATCCAGATTTTGTCTAATGGACTTCGATTGCAATCTAAATGAAATGTTTGGGATTGCGATCGCAAAAAAATGAAAGGTTTAGATGTAGTCTGTAGCAAAATAAAATGTTTGAAACCTCCGCTGTAATATTTCCTTGATTTTGCTTAATCAATATGGGATTTCTTCCCTTACCATGACTTGCAAGATGATGATTACTTTGTGAATGTTAATCTTGTTTTCAATTACTCTTTTGAGCTTAAATTGGATCGATTTGCTCGTTTTAGTTTAATGGACTCTAATATTATATTAATGTTGACATGTGCTTAATTCCTAATCGATGTGAAATTTCTCTCTTCTTAATTTATCGTCCCGTGGGACCTTTGAAGCGGAAAAAGGATTAGTAATCATGTTCATAGTTCCTTTCTGGATTGTTTATTCACGGGCAGTTGTAGACTTGTAGTGCTAGTCGTTGACATTTAGAAATAATTATGATATATAAATCATAATAGAATTTAAGTCAATACAAGGTATGCAAAAGGCAGTTCGGTGGAACGTAAGGTCAATGACATAGGTAGGCCTCCTGTCTATGGACCAAATGATGATAAGACGAATTGGTAACTAAAAGTTACCAAGAACGCGGCCGCGGGTCACAATTTCTTTGAATATGTTATTGAGGACTTGTCTGGACGTGATTTTCTTCCTGATTATAATTCATTTCTTTACCGTTGATTTGTGCAACGGTAAAAAAATCACAGAAAGCTGCAGACTTTTCTTTCACGTTTGTCATACCAAAACGGGTCAAAAATTAATTCGTACTTTTCACAATCTGCACCAGACAAGCTGTGAATTTATTCGAGAGGCGAGAAAACTAAATTTAGAAGAATATGATTACCTTATGGAGAGTTAGCCACAATCACGAATGGTATAAATGTTATTGTTACTTTCGTAGTTGATGAAAGTCACCAATAGATACGTGAGTTATTAGTGATTATCAAATGCATTATTGATAATAAAAAACGACATGATAAATTTAAAATAAATTTAGCAGAGTTATTATTGAAATATTATAAAAGAAAGGGTAATCGGTGCAAAACGTCCTTACCTATGACGAGTTTTGTGGAAAACGTCTCTACATTTGATTTTTTGGTGCAGAACGTCCATACCTTTGCATTTTCTTGCGCAAAACGTCATTGTCACCAATTTTTAACATAAAATGACAATTATACCCTCTTATATAAATTAAAAGAAATAAAAGAAAAGAAAAGAAAAGAAAAATAAAGAATAAATTGCAATATGCTCATCAACTTTTTTTAAATGCAAATCAGTCCAAGATAATTGCAAAAAATGGCTCACTTTATCATAATTGCACCCAAACCCGCGTCTCCAACCGGTAGAATCTTCCCATCTCTATTACCGCCAACTTCCACCTCCAAAAAATCATCATCCTGCCCCCTAGGCCGCCGATCATCACCACCACCGATATCGGCCTCACCCGCCCAACAA
>CAIGRH010191123.1:5541-18029 GCA_903798295.1 Fraxinus nigra
TGAAATTTTTTTTTTTTTTTTTTTGAAAAATGTGTGGTTAAAAAAGAAGAAAAGATTTTGGAATTATGTGTAATATTATTTTATTGGAGAATATGTGGTTGATAAGAAAGATAAAAATGAATTATAATTTTAATAGGGACAAAACAGGGGCTTAATACTAGAAAACTCATAACTGGTAAATTATACAAAAAATATGTATGTCCAAGCTGAATGGACTTCTAACACTGAAAACCAAGTTCAAGTCAAAAAGGTCCAAGAATCTAATTGATCAATGCGCAACAAAAATAGAAGGATAAATTTGACTGAATTTCTACTAGCTAGAGAATTTGCCAAATCAGCTTCATACAAATTAATACAAGTCTACAATCACTCGTTTACTAGTAAAAAGCAAACAGTCACTGACATGCATGAAATCCTTAATAGATTATTTATCAAGGTTGAGATATTTATATTGAAAATGAATCCAACCATAGCAATCTTCATTCTTGCTAGTACCGCAGCAAATTGTTATTATATGTCATGTGCCATAACAGATATCGGTGCTTCAGTGTAGAACTAACAATATTCTCAGCTAAAGCATAGAGCCAGGTCTACAACAGACTCTACAAAGTAAAATCTATCACCACATTAAAGCATTAGGAAACTTAAAATCCCATACTTCAATAGTACTAAGAATAAAATTATGAATACAAGCCATCATTCATCCTGACTGAAAATGTAGGATTCAAAAAAATACGAGATCTACATCAAGCATATCACATTTATTGGTTCCAAAAAAACCGCGGGGTTGGAAAGGATATCACAACAGATGGAAAACCTAATTTAATTTGACCTGTTCATGATTATTATCACTTAAGACTAGTGTTCTAAAATTAACTTAACAAAGAGCAACCCATTTGTATAACATTAAAAAAAGAAAATTGAGCCCAACAAATATCATATTAGTCCAAATGATCCAAGTCCAAGAATTATATTCGGTAATATGTAGGTTTTTGACGTTTAGAAAAATTAAAAATCAAAACAAATTTTTCTCAGAGTTACAAACTATCTACGTCAAGTCCGAGTCTCCTTATTTGGTCTTCCTCTAATTTTATTACCAAGTGATACTAGTAATGTATAATGTTGAATTAATGATGGTTGTTATGATGATAAGGAGGCTAACAATGATATGTTTACCATCCACAAGAGGTAATAGAAATTTTCGAGTTGAAATAAGGGAGTCTGATGAAGATGATTTTGCATCGAATGACACGAAAGATGACTTGGATGAAAAAAAGGAGATTGAATTGGAAAGCGATAAAGAGTTAGACAACAGTTAGGATGTTCGTGTCTTATCTAATAGTAAAAATCGATTACCAAATAATTGTAGTATTTACATTATGTATTTTAGAACATTACTCAAGACAAGTATGCTAGAAACCACTGCATTTCAATCACACCCATGCTATCACCTAGAACTACACTAGATACCACCAAGACAATTTGAAAACTTTAACTTTCTTCTTGTAGTTTAGAAAAATTATATATATGCATCATAATCACAATCAAGATTTATTTGCACCCATGATTTCATTGGAATTAAAGACAAGGTCGAGATCAACAGTTTTAGGTTCAATACCTAAAAAGATCCAAAATGCAGTCTTTTTAAACTGCCTTCTAGTTATAGTAATTACTGTTTGGATGCTCGAACTCTCCAAAAATGGAGAAGTATCCCTATCGACATGACTTGACACGGATACTAATATGGGGATATGGATCGGATCCTTGGTTTTTCACTCGAACACGGCAACAAAAGGGAGAAGAGGGCGAAAGGTGGAGTCTTCTGGCTGTGTTTGTGGCAAAGTCTGCACCAAATTTCTGCTTCCGGCTTTGCATCTATGGCGATGTGGTTAGGTTGAAACGAAGAATTTCTCTAGAATTTTGCAAAAAGAAGATAAGAAAAAGAGAGTTGGGAAAGGTGATGATTTGATCTCTCCTTAATTGATTGAAGTGGCTATGGACATGATTTTGGAAAATGTGTCATATTTTCTCTCATGAAATCCAATTCATATAGCCCCTGTTTGACTCCCATTAAAATTATTATTCATTTCTCACTTCTTATCAACCATACATTCTCCAATAAAATAATATTACACGTAATCACAAAACTTTTTCTTCCTTTTTAATCACACATTTAAAAAAAAACACTTTAAAACCATTAAAATTCAAATAATGGGAGTCAAACGTCGGCATAGTCAATGACATTACACTTATTTTATTGGGATAAGTTGTATGGTAAAACCCATTTAATTTGAGTTTATTTTTATATTAAATTTCTTATTTCTTATGTTTTATCTGAGTAAACTTTTTATTTTAATTAAAATGATTTATTGATATCTTTTGGGAGCTACTATTTACACCCACCATTGTTATATATTGTTGACGTCAAAAAATGACTAGGTCACTTTTATCAACTTAATTGACGATTTGAATTAATATAAGCTGAAATATGTAAATTGTCCTGAAATAGTATAATATTGCTGAAATAATAAGAAAAGAGTATATTTGTATTAAATGGAGAATTATGAAGTGAGTTTCATACAATGGTTGAGTTCGGAGCTCATGTGGGACCATTACAATCTTATTTATAGTAGGAAATAGGAAAATTAGTATGTTTTACATCAAATCAGCTACAGTGCTGACCTTAATCTACGTGTCATTGACTTAATTTTGATTAGCTATTGAGGTCAGCCTTCACGTGCCATGTCGGAGCTACTATGGGAAGTTATCATTGCCATGTGTCTGAGGTGATTGGGTTAGATAAAGGTGTGATGCCAGCCTTGGAGTGAGTGAAACTAGAGTGTAATGATGATGTTCTCCAAATGATGGCGACAGATCCTTCGTTGTGAGGATAAGTCGAGCTGAACTGGAAGTTTATCGAGTTGAGATGAATTAAACTGGGAGTTCCACCCTGACATGATAACCTTATTCTAAGATTTAAACTCAACCTAAACCAGTTTTAATTACTTTGATGAACTCTTGTAGTGACGGAGGTCAACATGTATATGTTCAATTTTAAAAAGAAATTAATATTACGTTCTAATCTTATGTAAATTTACTTGAATACTTATATAAAATTAAATAAAAATATCACTCTGAATTTGACTACTAATATTTATTTTCATTAAATTCTTTTGGCTTTTTTATAAAATCCTAATATTCATAAAATACCTTCTTCAACTAAAACAAAACAATAATGGAAGAAACACCATTAAAATAAATACATATTGACATAACAATATATGTAGAAGAATTTGTAAAAGTAAGAATTACATTTTATTTTGGGTTTGATGAATTTAATATGTAAAGGAATCTTGATTTGTGTTTGGTTTATTTGATAATGTGCATTTTGAATTCAAGTAGTATCAATAAGAAATTTTATTCCAAATTTTTTGAGTTTTCTATTGGGATTATCTTTTATTTTCTTGAATTGGAAACATTAATGGTTATCTTTTTTGTTAGGATTATTAAAACAAAATTTTGAGTTTTATGCTGGGATTATCTTTTTTTTTTTTTCTTTTTTTCTTGATTTTCTTGAATTCAAAACAATGGTGGCTAGCCTGCTAGAATTACCAAAACAAGTAAAAAAATTGACAATATATATTGATGGCAATGATTAAAAATATGAAAGGATTACGAATTTTTTTTGATAGGACAGATATATAAAAATAGTGGAATATATACATAATAATGGTATAAATGTATAAATATATAAAAATGGTGTGGATAACCATATAAAAATTATGATATGATAGATTTATAAAAATGATATGGATGTATAGTGTTTAAATGAATGAATTTAATAAGGACAATATTAAAATGTGATGTGAATGAAAATAGTATTATTTTAAAAAAAATTAATAGAGATAGATATAGTGTGATAGATATATAACAATGGTGCATGTAAATAGCAGCTCCCTATCTTTCCTTTTGATTTTTCTTTTTTTGGTATTAAATTTAAATTTATTTTTATAATTTTTTTTAAATAATATATAAGATAAAAATTGACTTTTTTTTAAATAATTTATTTTAGCTTTAAATTTAAATTGATTTCAAATTATAATCCAATTGTTTAAATTGATTTTACCGAAAGAGTTGATAAACAAACTAAACTACGAGTTCATTTTTGGACAGCCAATATCAATTAATTTATGTACAAGTAAATGAAAATTTAAATTGGTTTTATTTAAAACGGTAGTCCAATACTTATATTTGAGTTTCTTGGTATATTAATTTTTTTATTTCTTATTTCTATTCATGTCAACTTTATAGTAATGAAAACATCACAAATTCAATATTATTAATTATAAAACTAGAATATTTATATTACAATAAAATAAAATAATTTGTGAGTAGTCAACTCTTCGTCTACATACAACTCGATCAAGGTAAAGCACAAAAAGTGAAAATGCGTGAGTCAATGATGTTTTGTGGGATAATTTGGGTAATTTGTTATCTTCACTAAGCCTATTCATAATATGTTATGAGATGTTGATACCAATTCCCCAGTTTTACATTTAATATATGATATGTGGGATACAATGATTGAAAATGTTGAGCACGAAGGGATATATAAAGTTTCTGGCATTAAGACTTTTTTTATGCTATTCATCAGGTTTTGGAGAGTAGATGGAATAAGAGTCACGCTCCTTTGCATTGTATGTCGTACTCTTTAGTTCCTAAGTATTTCAATGAAGTTTGGCTTCAAGATGGAAGTAACGGAGTTCCAAGAATTGTACCACGTGAGGATCAAGAAGTTTCGAAGAATAGAAGCAAATGCTTTAAAAGGTCATTTGAAATCGAGTTGACTTGAAGAAAGCATATGTTGAATTTGGGTCCTTTTCTAGTGGATCGGATTATTTCAACCAACTCCATGTTATAGACACGAGAATGTACGAAGAATCGATCTCTTTGTAGGCCAATCAAGGTTCTTCAATACCTTTGTTGCAAACTATGGCATTTAAATTGCTCTCGTAGCAGGCATCCTCTTCTTGTTGTGAGCAAAATTGGATCACATATTCACTCATCTAGGGTATCAAGATAAACAAACTGGTGACAAGTAGGGCTGAAGACTTGGTATTTGTTCATTGCAATCTTCGGCTCGTCACGAAAGGAAGAGGAGCACAAAGATGGGCCAACAAGATATTGGGATTTGTGTGTGTATATACCATATTCTTAAAGTCTTTGTTTCTTTTATAGAAATCTAATTTATTCCATTATATATCTATATTTTTTGTAGGTGGGAATCAAATTGAATTGGATGAACAAGGTAGCATTGAGATGGCAGAACCATCCCTTGATGAGCGAGAATTGGGAGCAATTACATTTGGTGGGGAAGAGGAATAAAGCTTGATTGGAAATGCATTTTAGTTTGATTTTAAGTGGATAACTTCTGGTTTTTTATAATATAACATTTTGGATGTTTAACTTTATTTTGAAAGTGTTTTGTTTGAATTTGGATTTTATCATTTGATGCAACATTTGTATTGTGGTAATTTGCTATTTTGCTTTAATATTGTGATTATTTGCTTTAATTAGAGTAGGAAAGGGGAAGTGAACATATAAACGACAAAGCATGAGAGTAGCTCAGCGAATTATCCCCTTGTGGTAATAAATATTGCCTTTCCTTAAACAAGCGACCATAAGTAGAAACAAGATAATATCCAAAAATGAATTACTAATCTACTGTTCTTGTCCAATGGCATCATAAACAGAAAAGAAAAAAGCATGCAATCCAGGAGCGTTGAAGGATGGAAGGCAAATACAGAGAAAGGAAAAGTTCATTCATATAACTAAGACTTGCCATATTCCCGCTAAACTCTATGTAAAAAAAGAGCCAATTAAACATTCTGACACACACATTCAATTTGATATGAATAAAAGAGTAGCAGAACCCACTCAATCACAAAGGCGAGCTTTGATTTACTATCAAACAGTACTAGTAGCCTGGAAAGCACCTCAACATATTGATACCTTGTCCAGCATAAAATTTTTATTCCAAACATACAAATTCAAGTACAGACAGGCATTGTTAAAACATTAAACAGCTTCATCTATCCACTTCGAGTCTTGAAGGTCCTTTTCACATAACCTTAAAATGAATGAAAAGCTAATTCCCTCAGGTTGCATTTATATCAATGGATATGAAGTTGAGGATAACAGAGATTGGACTGATTCCAAATTCATTTCTTTTAAAAGACGTTAATTTCCAGAGTTTCGAAACAATTAATGTTAGGTAAGGGTGAAGATGATCTCGAATGACTTCAGAGGTATCTCAATCCGTCATAAACAACTGTATAATAATGCAGGGACTTGATTAAGGATTTCAAATCCAGAATGACTCAAAATCATCCAAAAGAAAATAAGCTTAGGGAGCATTTTCAAATGACGTTTCTCCAGGCAGTAACTTGTAACAATGGGCGAGAAAGTGAAAAATTATAGAATCATATATTATTCCAAAGAACCAATTGCAAACTTCATCGGGACAGAGAAAATCGAATTCAATTGTCAGCCAAAAACAGCTGATACCAGAATTTAAAATACCTTAGCTATTTTGACTAGCTGCTCCTGATTGTCATGGCTATAGAAGAAGGGCTCCTTCCGGAAAATCTGCATGTTAAAGAAAATGGAAAATTAAATAACATAATATTAGCAANTGGTGGATGTGGGGAAGATGTAAGCTTTTCTAATGACGTTTCTCCACGAAATAACTTATAACAATGGGTGAGAAAAGTAGAAAATTATTGAGTCATAGATTATTCCAAGGAACCAATTGTAAACTTCATTGGGACAGAGAAAGTCTAATTTAATTGTCAGCCAAAACAGCTGATACCGGAATTTAAAATACCTTAGCTAGTTTGACAAGTTGATCCTGATTGTCATGGCCATAGAAGAAAGGCTCCTTCCGGAAAATCTGCATGTTAAAGAAAATGAGAAATTAAATAGCATAACATTAACAACATGAAATTTTAGAAGAACAATTCTCACCATTCCAGCAAACATACAACCCAGGCTCCACATGTCTAGAGAATAATCATAGTCTTGCAAGTCCACAAGCAGCTCAGGCCCCTTAAAGTATCTAAACAAAAATTCAAAAGACAAAAAGTCAATTGCAGTAAATTGATAATAGAAACATTTTTGACTCTTTATCATCGGCGGCAAATTAAAATGCGAGCATAGGCATCTAGGAAAGCATTATGAGCATGTAGAACAAAATATTAGTCATTCAAACAGACCTTGAAGCCACTCGGACATTGTATTCTTTGTTGGGATGATAGAATTCAGCAAGGCCCCAATCAATGAGCCGAAGTTTTCGCAGCTCATGATCAATCATAACATTGTGAGGTTTGACATCTCTATGCATTATCCCCTGAGAATGGCAATAATCTAATGCCTGCAGTTTTAGAACGTGGTTGATCAATCAATCATGTAATCATGCATTACACACCTCAAAGATTTTGGTAACAAGCCAACAATAAAGAAACACCAAAAAAGTTGAAAATAAAAATTATTCAATTATTAAAATTCCAGAATACTTTTGAAAAATCAGCTCAATGTTGATGCCTGCTCATATTAGTTATTAAGTTCATTCAAGTCTCAAAAAACTCAACCTTCAACCCCCTGACGCCACAGCAAAGTACATTGGGTGACACTTTAATGCACATTATTACACACTCAAGGGAACAAAACTCTGGTGAAAATAATGTCAGAATTAAGATATAGCCAAATATGCTATAGCTAATGCAACCACAAAATGACTCTTAGTATTGTAGTTGAGACAGACACCACCTGTCTTGAAATATTAGAAACAAGCAATTACCATAGCTTTTCTCTGTTTCATTTGTTGTGCAGATGTAACATTAGCCTATTTTAAATGGCTTTTCATATGAGAGCACAAACCTTCATAAGCTAGAGTAATGCAACAGAACAATGAAAACCTTGTAAAAAGCATTTAAAGCATTCAAGATATAATTTAACACGTTATGGGTTATATAGTTCTGTTCTTTTACTATTTGATTGATTGAATAGAAATAGAATAATCCTAAATGCATGCAATAGATAAACCTATTAATACTCTTGCTCCAAGTCCAAGTGTCCAAGCATTTTGCTATTCCATTTCGAAGTTTACGAACAATTTAAGTATATATAAGAAAGCCTAAACACAAGCAAAAATGATTCAATCTTGCAGGACCACTTAAACAAGTTTCAAGAGTCGCTCAATAATTATAGAGAATACATGCCTCACTTACAATTTTGGATTCGTGTGTATCCAAATAATGGGAACTCAGGATACATTATCCTAATCTTATCATCATAAGTAGAAGAATGAACGGAAGATTTAAAGTTGATAGGAAAACAGAGGAATTAATAAAATAGAAAAATTGGATGGTATACAAGGCCCTATGAAAACCAACATAGACACATGTGTTCGACACGCCGACACAAGATTTTTCAAAAAACTACTAATACAACATGTCGTCAACACGTTGATTAAATTCTTTATTTATATAATTATTTAAATTAAAATTATTTGTTAAATTTCTTGTAAAAATCATTTAAATATGAGTACATATTTGTTATTTAATAATAACTTTTGAATTAAAAACATATAATATTTCTGATAAAGAAAAAATGAACATGCCAGAGTGTCCAAGGAGTATTAGTATACATCACATGTTCGTGTGCGCTAGTTGAAGAGTTCGTATAAAGTTTTAATCATTTCTCCTCTTCCCATATCAATATGGTACATCGTCGGGCAGGAAATGCTGAGAAGCAGCTAACGATGCAAGAGCTCTTTTACTTTATACGCTCAAACAGTGGTGGCAAAAACTTCTATTACAAATCTTTCCAATTCAAAAAATTGCATACAAGTACAGAATCCCATAAAGCTGATATAACCAAGCATTAAAAGAAACAAAAACAAAAATTAAAAAACAAGCAAAGAAAAGAAAAGGCAAAATAGAAGCAATAGAAAAATTCAGGAATCAATAGAAGCTACAAGACTAAACCTTCAGAAGCTCATATATGTAGTAGCGTATGTCATAATCTGTCAGTGTCGGGTACAAGACTTTAAAATCTGTACTGTTAACATACTCAAAAATTAAACTGGGGGTTTTGGAGTGCTGATCTCGGACTATATCGAGCAATTTCACAATGTTTGGACCTCCACAAAGATTCTGAAGTATCTTAATCTCCCTCTTTATCTGCACAAATTAGAAACAGTATTAGTATTCTATACAGGCAATAAACATTTTCTAAGAAGATGCATTTGATATGTGAAGGTATCAACTAGGACATCATCTTTAGTAGCTATTAGGGGCTAAAGTTTTGGGGAAGCATCAATAATAAACCACAAAAAATCCCTGAAATGAAAATCGTTACTTGACAAGGATTACCTAAGAGCATTAATGCATTATAATTACAGTAAAGAGCTAGTCGTATCAAATAAAATGAAAATGAGACATACAGAATGAACTACTTCTACATCAAGTCAATAAATTTTGACGGTAGTCACTATTACGATCACGAGAAAGAGACAAATTTACCCCCACGGAGGATCATATTAGATTCTATGAGATCTTAATTTTTTAATTAGAGTGTGTTTCTTTAAGCACTTCGTTTTGAACTATTGAAAAGAAATTAAAATATGAACTCAACAACTGAGAAAGAGAAGTCCGCAGAATACACATATATTAAGATTAGACAGTATAAGATCTTGATAAACTTTAATACATGTGAAAGATTACTTAAGAGATCCTTGGACTAATGGAGATATCTAAACATGTCATTTCCCATGCATCATAGTCTAAATTTAAATTGCTTTAGGAATCATGTAACGTGCAACACTTATTCCAGATAAATTATGATAGTTACCTTCTTCTTTTTGACCGGCTTGAGAATTTTGATGATGCACTTTTCATTGTTCGTGATATTTATGCCTTCAAAAACCTCGCTGTACTTTCCCCTTCCCACTTTCCTAACAACCTCATAATCTTCTTGGTCGCTGAAACAAGGAAATGAGCATGTTTAGTGCACCTCAAAACCATCGAACGTGTTATAAAACTAAAATGTGTAATATAATAGACATGTAGTGGCAATAGCCAATATGAAATATAGATATTTATTTATTAGTACAGCATCATTTCTACATTGTTTGTTTCCAACACAAATATGATCGACTAGGATCTTGGTAATTAGTGGTTGTAACACTTTAAACAATTATATGTGTTGTCCGCTTTGGGTGAGCCTATGCCTATGTATCCCCTCACGGCTTTCTATCGCGTCCCCCAATATTAAAACTCAATTGGGCAACTTAAGTTGAATTCTAGTACCCGTGAGTTGATAAATGGGCATAGGCACACCCGAAGCGGACAGTACGTAAGTTAACGGCTTGGGTATAGAGACTCGGATCGTTACAAAAAAACGTACGTTTTTTTAACGACCCAACCTCTATGCCAATGCGTTATATCATATGTGCTGTCTAATTTGGGTAGGTATCTGCCCACTTAACCCCTCACGGATTTCTATCACGTTTCCCAATATTCGAACTTAAAACATCTGTCTAATGAGAGACTTAAGTTGAATCCTGATATCAATGCTCAATTAGTATCAGGATTCAACTTAAATATCTCATTAAGCAGAGGTCTTGAGTTCGAATAATCAGGGATGCAATATAAAGCCGTGAGAAGATAAGTGGGCATAAGTCCACCCAAAGTGTGTACGTAAGCTAAGGGCTTAGGTATAGAGACCCGGGTCATTACATCATCTGTCAACACACACACACACTCGCCTTTACAACATTCATATTCCTTTTCAGATAGCAACTTTACAAAATTAATACTTTCTGAGAGTGAAATTATACATCTAATAGCAAATTACATCAACATCATTGCTTTTAAAGGACCAGAAATGGTTATTCGAAGCTACTGCAGCATCAAATCTATAAACCTGTTTCTAGATATGTTATAGAGTACTTGTCATAATGATGAGGTAAGAAGAGAAAGCAGCAACTAACAAGATATTCTTGGTAAAATCCATTCCCAAAAGCCACTATGGAGGGATGGTGCTCAAGTGCACAATTCAATGTCCAGCCTAAAGTAAAGCTAATCTAACAAAAGAAACCAAATCATTTATGTTCCTCAAGACGATGGTTTAGCCATGCATCTAGCATCAGCCAGGAATTGACAATATATGTCACTTTGCCATAGAAAATCTACAGAAAAACAAGAGCATTCCGACATTTCGAAATAGTAAACCCAAATACTATGAAAAGAAATAAAAAGCCTACTATTAGCAGTGTTCTTCACATCTAACTTGCTTGAAAGTGTTAAAAATCCCATTTACAAGGCAGGTCAAGCATGTAAGAGCTCAAACGAAACACTGTTCAGACATTCCTAAATTGCCATAGTTCCACCTCATAATTCCATTCTATTTTTTTTATATATATATTCTTGAACAGAACCTCATTCTACTAAAGATTAAAATAGAAAATCGTCTTCCCACGAGCTTTTCTTTTCCCTCAATTAATACCTACATAAAACAATTATTCTATTTACATACATAACTGAACGATTTAAATTTGAAATCATATGCCCACATAACAATTTAACTCTAATTCAAATTACAAGATTAAGTTCTTAAAATAGAAAAATAGGCAATCAAACGTAAAACCGCCCTGAATTAGGGCTTTTTAGGAATTATACCCCCATTGAACGGTGAGAGATTCATAATCCCAGTAATCTCGAGGGCGGCGGACGTTGACATCAGCGTAGATTCGAGCCTGCGACATCACAGAGCTTCAGATTTTCTCCTTGGGGAGGAATTTTACAGGTTTTGGATTTTCGCCTGGGATTTTATTTGTTATCTATCTATATCTGTATATTTTATTCAGATACTCCGAGGGGAATCGTCGTCCAAAATTCTGTCTCTTTATATTTTGATTAAACAAATCGTTTATGCGATCTCCAACAACAGTTTGCACCATATTAGTACATTTTACATACCACTTTCCTTTATTTTCTTACTTTTTATTTCTAAACAATTAATAAATTAAATTATTACTAAAATTATTAAATAAAAAAATTATATTTAATCCATTAAAATATTATATATTAACACTTTTAAAAAATATATATATTACACTTAATATCACAATTAAATTTAATGCCCAAAAAAAGTACATCTAATAATAATCATAACTAATTTTGTAATTTAATATTCATCCCACAATAGTTATTATTATAATAAGTAATTTTCTTCAATGTAATCTATAGTTATTATTTAATAGTTGATTAAAATTTATAAATATGTGCTAATTAAAAATAATAAATCAAAGTAAAAACAAATATCATAGGAATTAAAATTTATTTGAAAGGCAAAATATGATTTTTAAACCAACTAAAGTTGGTGTTTCAAAAAAATCATTAAGCAATGATTTTTTTTTTTTTTTT
>CAIGRH010191140.1:0-10396 GCA_903798295.1 Fraxinus nigra
AAAATAGCGAAAACTCAAAACGGGAAATACGAAAATTAATTATTCGAAGGCCTAAATGAAGGAATTTGGATAAAATCCCAAGATCTCGGGGTCTTTGACCCGAGTCCAATTTTTCGGGCCATTTCTAATCAGCCTGCCAAATTTCAGCCCATTCCAACACGGTCGCGACAAATGACGAAATTGCCCATGGCGCGATTTTTTTTTTTTGTTAATTTTCTGTCCAGCACTTCTTCAAACTCCAAAGCTAGTTTTCCTACATCATAACTTCTAGAAGTAATATTCAGCAACCATTCATTAATTCAAAATAACAAAATGAATATTGCCCATTCATGAACTGATGCAAACATGCCCCTAGCATAATCGAAATAGTATGCACCAAAAGCAACTAGCCATGGTCTGATAGCCACAATACTGGTAACCCAATTTTAGTAGTTGGTGCATGAGCACAAGTATAAGTTATAACGTGACTGTTTGTGGCTATGAAGTTCACCAAGTCATTCATCGATCTTTCTACTGATATGACTTGAGAATAGGTAACTCTTAGTTGAACACTCACATACACTCAGAAAACTATAACATAAACAGTAAATTACTCTTGTTTCGAATCACTTATAACATCGGGTAAATTACATATTTAGTCTCCAACCTTTCGTGAAAGTCTCAATCTTGTCCCTTACCAATGAAATAAATTGGCAAATTCAGTCCCTCTTCACAGATTTGTCAATCTTATAGTTACTCATCCAGACGGAGATATTTAGCCCTTGTTTGAAAACCATACTTTTCAAAGTCTTTTTTATGTGCTTATTTTCAATCACATATTCATACAATAAAATATTCTGCACGTGAGCCCGAAACTTGTTCTACTTTTTAATCACGCATTCTTCTAAAAATCATCATTCAAAACTCCATTTTTGAAAAGTATGATTGTCAACCAAGGGCTTTATGCATAAAGTTAGTCAATCTAAATCGTCTTTTTATTATCACTCTTTATATTCTCACGGTATCCAAGAGACTTTATTCTATAAATTTGGATTCTCGGCTAAATCTTCTCGAGTACAAGACTCAGGTAATTCTCTTATTTTTGTTCGAAAGTGGTGCTATTATGGCATAATTTTGATTGGGCCTCGTTTCTTCTTTTTGAAAGATCGAAATAGATAAGGCGTCTCTTTCGTTAGAACATTGAAATAATATATTCAAAGTGTACCATTGAAAGTGGTTAAGGTGTTGGAGAGAAAGCTATTGTAGCTGGTCCATCATAGAAAAATGATAAGGTAATAATTAGAAAAAATGATAAGATGTTAATAGTTGTACATGGCTAGTATAATTAGTGAAATTAAGTAATCATTCATGGAGCCCATAATTAGAGATTCAATTTTCTCAGTTCCACTCAAAATGTACAGTTGAAATTTCTCTATAAAGTCCTTAGGTTCTTAATTTCGAATTCTAGTTTTAGACAATGTTTAGTTCGTAGGTGAAGAAGTTTAGTGCTCGGCTTGCTACGGGTTTTTCTATTGTATTATAGGAGACAGGTGTTCAACAAAGGATCAAGAACTTAAGTTGAAGGGGAGAATATGTTTTAAGGAATTGTGTAATACACAAGCCTCAATTTGTAAATATGTTATTCTCTTTATTGATTCATAATTTTTTTCCTTAATTGTTAAATTTCCTGTTTTTCTTTCTTTGATTATTAAATATACTACTATATTTTGTGTTTTGTCTAACAATCTTAAAATAGATTATAAGAACACACACATTATTTCTTTAGATCGAAAAATATAAAATTGAGGATGTTGAAGCTAAGAAATTTATTTTTGTCCGCTTCCTAGGTAGCAGTTATTATTGAGAAGTTACATCTGACGTGAATGATTTTCAAAAGGAAATCAAAGTTAATACGCAACGCGTAAACAACTGAGTGCACAAGACGATACCAAAGACAATGTTGGCCACAATAATGACTTCACATAATTTATTAATAAAATTAGTAACTCTTCTAAAGTAATAATTTTTATTATTATTTTATAGAAATATTATTGTGTTATAAACCTTTTCCTTGCCATAATGGTTCAGATCCTATTAGTATCCATATAAGAAGGCACACAATTTTTACAACACATGCAAAGTTATATTATAGAGATTTATTGTGTTACGAAGGCCAGTAGTATTATAAAAAAAATATTATTTTATCGTCTTTGTAACCTCCTCAAGTGATCAGATTCTTGATGGCTGTGATATGTTCACTAGAGAGCCTATATTGAATTACATTTAATAAAATTATAAGTTCAATATTATACTAATTAAATTAATAATACTATATTGAATATATTTGCTATTGACGTCTAGAATCACATGGGATTTATCTAACTAAAGGCAGGCTAGAACTTCACTCCTAGAACGAAGTCCAAGATATTTTCATAACCTGAAATTTGATTATATAAAAATTATTTTGAAGATGCTTTAAGCATCACTTTAACAGTTATTGCGCAGGCATTGCCTCTATTACAGCAGCAAAAAAGCCTCCCTAATGACCACTACCAAAATCCCTATAAATATAAAGCCAATAACTGTCAACTTGCATGTAACCAAAACTCTCCCCATTTTACTCCTAAGTTTTATATGAAAGTTTTGCTGATTCATTGTTGCAAAAGCACAGAAATATGTAGTCGTTTACAGATTATATTATTTATTGTTTACATTTTCTGTTTATTCAGGGCACCAACATTACAAATAACTACCTAAAAGTAAATGCATAGTTCACAGCAAGAAAAGCCGAGAACCACAACGAATGGAGACGAAAGCTTACAAAGACTAAATTCCGTTTCAGAAAATACAGTAAAAGCTAATTTTCCACACTACATAATAACCTATCTAAAGATTCATTGTTCATTATCGTACTTTTTGATTGATAATTTTTTTAACTCGAACATCATCTCCAGCACAGGGAAAACTCAGAAACATTTGATCTGTGCTCAACAATCCTCCAGGATTTTCTGTGTCCTGCATTTACCAGCAACATGAAGCAAAGTCAGAATAATACTGTTCGTCCAAGTTACGAAGATGAATTTATTTGTAGTCAGCAGGAAAATAAATATTGTGTGAGCGACAATACTCTATAAACTCGGGAGCTATCATGAGAAGAGGGATGCCACTAATTTGCATGATAAAATTAGAATAATTTGGAATTCCATCTTAAAAAGTTCGTCATTATTAAGAGAAGCAGCGCAAATCCTTTATGTGTTGGTTTTAATTTTTTATAATTTATTCGATGGGGGAGTCATCCTTTAACATGCTCCCGCAAGAAGATGACTCGTTTGATCATATCAATCTTGGAATCTCTTCTCAATTTTAATGGGATTCAAATTGCTCGTGCGAGCTTAGTGGGCTCTGATGTCATATTAAGACTTAGGGTTCATCTTAAAAGTTTAACCTTATTAAGAGGAGTATATCTCGAGTCTTTATACATTGGTTATAATTTTGTTATATTTATTCGTTGTTAGATTTATCCCTTACAATGTAAACTAAGAACAGAAAAGTTGAGGCAAGCCATTTACCTTTTCAGAAGTCAGGATCATTCGAAGGGATTTACGAGGTCTTCACTTATTTCGCCAAAAATATTAGGGCATCCATCCCACTTTCCCTGATCTCGGGCTTCCCAATATCCACCCACATAACGGAAGGATCCTTCTTCACTCTCTCTTTCAAACCATCTGGGCTTCCAACCATTTTCTTGTAATTTTCTGGACTGTCAAGGATATGGGAGGAGCACGAGTATAAATGGTATAACTGAGTCATATATAGAGTAACATCAATTGTAACAAGTATTCTAAAACAACTAACGAAGAGAATTTACGTAATACCAAGAGTGTTTGGACATTAGTGATTTTATTACATGGTTGAAGCCTTCTGGCAATGATCAGTTACCTTTGCTAATACAATGTAACAGTACAAAGCGCAACAATTCCAATGATGATACCTCATTGAAGATCATGTATAATGGTAAAAGTGAGGTATAACAAAATAACAGTAGTAGTGAAGAAATCTTGCAATAAACTACATTATTTTTGGTGACTAATTCTGTTGGGGACTCCCTCCCCTGCCCCATCAACAAATGTGAACCGGCCTCTACGTCTGTCAAGAATTTATAAATTAAAGAACGACGTATGTTGCCTGTAATATTAAAATATTTGGATTAACATGAATACAGGGTTCCATAAAACAGTGGAGACTCGAATGTCATCACTGTCTATAGAAGTAGGTTCACATAGCACATAGGAATTTCACTTACCATCCTCTGTCGCATTTCCAATCGCAGCTTCTCTGCATTGGCCTTATCATATTCCCCATTCTCCAAATGCCTTTGGTCGGGTCTTAATCTTGAATCTGTAGGTGGAAGCTTCTCCTTCACCGGTGATCAAATACCCAAAATCAGGTGGAGTTACAAAAGACGACAACTAAACATAAACTAAAGAGAAGAAAAAAAGAGGGATGTGGATACATTGTCCATACCTCAAGTCCCGGTGCCAACTCATTTAGAGTAATTGCAAAAGAAGTTAAGTTGTAGCGAGTGAAATTTAGAGGTGGCTCATTCTTTTTCCACAATAAACATGCTTCAGACTTATCTTTCACCTTGCAATTCCCATCTCCATTTACAAAATACATGCTTTCATCCCACTTTCCGAATAATGTAGCAATTTTTTTTCCCGTCACATCTTCAACAAATCCATGAACCTGTTCCAGCAGTATAGTTAAGAAAATATAAGTATTGAATGAAAACAAATAGTCACATGAATGTGTTTATCTCATCTAGAAGTTTGTGCAAATGAATTCATATAAACCTGGTGAGGATTGCGTTCAAGAATAGACTGCTCCTTGAATTTGAGTTTGCATGAGTACTGGCGATTACCTCGCATGTGCATTGTTCCATGGTGGTCACAGTATATATTACCTAGGATTAGATTATAGATGCTGGTTGTGACCTGAGGACACCACGAATAAAGTCAATGTACTTTGCCATGTAATAGATGGGCTAATACATCGCATCAATTGTACTTGTGATAAGGACGGGCGTGCACACCTTGTTCCACTGGAATATCTCCCCATCATCAAACTCTAAAGTCAGAGTTCCGACTGGATCGAGTTGAATAGATCTTCCCCAAAATTTTGATCTAAGGTTACTGTCACCCCAGAATTTCCAACCTTTACCTTCACAATGACAGGCAATGAGTGTAGGGTGGTGACTGACCTATTTCAAGAAAATTCTGGTCAACAATTTTAGAAAACAAAGTCAAAGAACAAGGTAAATCTTACTTCATGGTCTGGAAGCGAACAAGCTAAATTAGAAATTATCAATGCAATTCCAATTTGATAAATGAATATCGGCTGTGTAAAAACCATCTCATGAAATGTAGAAGTTTCAGCCCAAATCAGACTGTATTCGATGGGGTTCATATTAAGTACCTTCTCTGAGAAGAAACGTACTCCTTTTTCGGGATAATCAGCTTCATAAGTCTCGCCCAATAAAGGGTTGAAGGGTTTACAGTGTCTGCCTTCTGATGAAGCATATCCAGAAACAGCAAAAGCCGCAACATACAAAATTCTCTGAAGGCTGTTTCCCTGGAAATAATAAACAGCATACCATTGAATCAAGAAGCCTTGCTTCAATTTTTGATTTACATTCCAAACTTTAGCAGAAATACTAATCAACTATATTACACAAATCAGACATGCTCGTTGTAACTATTTAATGACACTATCTTCAAGAAAGTAAATTAAAAGTTTCTCTGTAACTTCAACTCAGTTCGAGTACATTTCATAAATTAAATATACAGATAATTCAATCAAAATTCAATAATACATAAACTAATCCAAGTTCATGGAACACAGTTCGAAGAATCACAAAAGCAAACAGCAAAAGCCGCAATGTACAAAATTTTCTGAAGGCTGATTCCCTGGGAATAATAAACAGCACACCATTGAATCAAGAAGCCTTGCTTCAATACTTTATTTACTTTCCAAACTTTAGCAGAAATACTAATAAACTATATTACACAAATCAGACATGCTCGTTGTAACTATTTAATGACATTATCTTCAAGAAAGTAAATTAAAAGTTTCTCTGTAACTTCAACTCAGTTCGAGTACATTTCATAAATTAAATATACAGATAATTCAATCAAAATTCAATAATACATAAACTAATCCAAGTTCATGGAACACAGTTCGAAGAATCACAAAAGCGCTACCGAAATAGCAGAATCATAGCTGCTAACACTGGTAATGATCGAAACTTGATATGAGAACTAAAATTTTGATTTGAGTCAAATTTGTTCTACCAGCTGCAGAGATTANTATCTTCAAGAAAGTAAATTAAAAGTTTCTCTGTAACTTCAACTCAGTTTATTTACATTTCATAAATTAAATATACAGATAATTCAATCAAAATTCAATAATACATAAACTAATCCAAGTTCATGGAATACAGTTCGAAGAATCACAAAAGCGCTACCGAAATAGCAGAATCATAGCTGCTAACACTGGTAATGATCGAAACTTGATATGAGAACTAAAATTTTGATTTGAGTCAAATTTGTTCTACCAGCTGCAGAGATTAGTCAGTACAATAAACTTTTCAACTTTAATTTCTATCACAATTATGCTACAAACACCATTGTGAAATGGAAATTAAAGAAGCATTATCTTCTTCCAGAATCATAAACAATTTTCTGAAAAGAGATCAAAAAAATATGCAGAACATTTAATTTCAGAGAGAGAAAAAAAAAATCGTTTTACTAAAATTAGAAGGCAAACATATATGTACAACCATTACTACCAAGCATTAATCCCATTAAACTTCGGGTTGGTTACATGAATCTTATTTTTCCATTATGTTCAATGAAGAGCTACCTCTTCTAAAAGATTCAAGAGAATTAAATATTTTGACATTATTTTTTAGAATAGATTTAGTGAAAAGTAATATTTAACAAATGTGTGGTTGAAAATGAGTTTGGGGAAAAATGAGTTTTAAAGAATCTATACCGAACATGGGCTTTATGTCATTGTACCTTGTACTTTCAAATTACTGACATTATGCCGTTAAACGGCATAATACTTAGTATCATAATACACAAATGATCTAAATAGACATTGCATAAATCTTTCCTTTAACTTGATAGCGATAGGTATCTTTCGATCACATAAAATCAGATAGCATTTATGTGTTTCGTCCCACCTTCATTCCGTAAGTATTGAACTTGCATACCCATACCAATTACTCATCAGGACAATATAATCTTGATTTTGACTCCATTATTCATACAATTTGTTTCATCCTAGACTAATAATATTAAAAATTATAACATCAATAAATAACATACACCAAAAAACTCGTTTAGATAAGCATAGTAGGTTCATCATTTCTAATGCTTGTCTCTTTCTCATTTTCTTGCCTTCAAATCTCTATCCTTGGAATTTGTTTGCATTTAATCAAAATCGTTATACAAGTAAAAATATATTAGCATCACAAATATTTAGCAATATCATAAGGTAACTGGTGCCAGAAATCATTTTAGCATCTCCCAACAGATAATGGCTGGAAGCATTAAGCCAACAAGACATTATGAAAGTATATTGAAGAACAAAAAAAAATACATGTTCTATTTTTAAAAAAAATCAAGGAAAAAGAGTGATAAAAGGTAATGCAAACCGAACATACCGCTTTCCCATGCTCATATGCCTGATCCAAAAGATAAGAGTACTCGAAGTCTTCAAAACACTTTTGCAGGGATGACAACGGTTCGTTAAAATATACAGGAAGACAAACTCTGGTCAAATCTTTTCCAATGTTATCTTTAATCATAGACCACAGACTAACCCTTTTCTCTTTTTCAACAGGATCTGGTAGCCGATTTCGTCTTTCGACTTGTGGGTATCTATAAGCAAATACATTTTTCTTTGCCTCTGCCTTGTTGACATCAGTAGTTTGATTTTTCAATCTTGCACCATTATCCGTGTGATCTATACCTAATGATTCACAACTAATAGTTGGTTCAGAAAAATACTCGTTTGTGTCAAAAAAGTGAGTTTCCTCTTCATCTGATGCTTCCTCAAGGTCTTGTTTTTCAACATCATCTGGTGATTCTGTAGTGCTCCATTCTGCATATTAAGACGTCAAGGAAAGAACAATATTTCCAAAAAACCAGATTAACAGTTCTAAGGTTTGCCATACACATAAGCCAATCGTAATTGGAAAGCATACAGAAACTACCAGTGTCTAACTTATGTGCTTTTTACAGGGTCAGCAGGTCATGGGCCAAGGCTTGCTTAATATTTGATTTAACTAGTAGTGAGAGGGAGGTCCCTCTCTGATTCCCACGAGGCATGAAAAACTCTCCAGGCACATATATTTGAAAGTAAAATAATGAGTAATCTCATATTGTATAACATATTACTGCATTTTAACAATGGTTAATAATAATTGCAATCACATTAGGGTCTTTAGCCATCCAGTACTAGATAGAAAATAATTCAGTTTTTGGTTTTCATAGAATTAGCATAATGTACCATGAAATGTATAAACAAAATCATATAATTAACACTTTATAATTAATAATTTCTTTAAAAAAAAAAAGGTTTCAAGAACCAAATCGATTCCATTTCCCATTGTCAATATTTTTTAAACCTTAAAAATGGTAGTTTTTGCATTTCTCCTTTTTATCACAAGAGAATTTTAAAACAGTATTATATGGTTACTTCTGTACAAATGAAGGCTGTACTATAGGTTTACCGTTCAATTCATGAAATACATTTGCTCAAAATATAATGTCAAAGTTATTATGATCTTCATAAAAACATATGTTACACCTTCAAGGGTCAGACTGCTAGATTACCTGATAAATTGAAAATATAAGTATCTTCTTTTTACCAAGTTCGAGAAGCACAACGCTCTGGATTCCAAAATGATATTAAGATTTCTTTCAACACACTCTTAATAGTCTTATGGTTTTATAAGATTTGGAACTCAATGAGATTTCATGAGATTTTACATGTTGGAAAACATAAAAAACCAGGATCACATATTTGGCAGGAACTTTTTAAGTTATCTGAAATCTCATCCAAATGATCGCATTTGATGAAATTCGAATTAAGGGTTCCTCTGATTTTATGGTCTTTAGAAATTCTAGGTAGAGCAAAATCAACAAATAGTCAACTATATTCTGTTACTCCAAACATGAGAGTTCATACCAAAAATTTTATTCCCGTACTTTCAAAAACCGAACTTCATTTTAATTGGACCCCAAATTCTTAAGTTGTATATACTAGACAGCACACCTTAAACCGAGATACAGAATCAAAAATCATCTCAAGGGCACGAGGCTGTGTAAAGAAATATAACATACCAATGTTTTTTCCACGTGATAGATTTGAAAACTCTTGCTTCATCAATTCGTATTCACCATCATTAATTCCAGAGGCTTCAGCTTCAATATTCGCTGCCTGGAAAATTAAAATGAATTATAGTGTCATGTTACTGAACTTACGCTCTAAAAAATATATTAAAGTCAGGGGATTAAACACTAAATGAAATGCAACATAAGAATGTGTAAACATCAATAACACTTGCCCTTCCTCATTAGTAAAAAATCTTATCCAGATTAACATCACCACATTTTTGTATTAGTACTTGATTAAATTTAACTAAAGGTGTTTTTACTCTCAATTGCAAAATCCAGTATCTCTCCAATAACCAGAGATTGCACATAGATGAAAAATTAAAAAAGTGTCACTATTCTAACTTCTATAGGAGTTTCTTGTGATAAAGAAAAAATCATAAATATGAATTCACGAAACCATAGTTCTTCTACAATTGAGTCTATTTGTTTAGCCTAGTATTTTACCTACAGTTTGGTCCCTCCATGATTATGAGTGTTCAAAAACAATTTCCATCACAAACGAAAATCATAAGGGCGTTTTTTGATGGTGCATATTAAAATTATTTTTGAATGAATATGTAAGCTATATGTAGAGATAAGGGTTGTCTAGTTTCATTGGAAAATGCAGCTTAATAACTTAACACTTAAACTAGAAATGAATTATCATCAAAATGCAGGCAACCGAGAAAGGTCGGGCTATGGGTGTTTAAAGACAATAGAATCCAGAAACAAGCCTCATGCATCTAACAGGATGTCAACATCTAACCGAGCAGTTTGGAAAATTGTCCACATAATGCAAAAGAAGAAAAGTAAGCAAATAAATAGTCCAAATTGGAAAGAAAGCTTCAAACAATTCAACTAAACACGTGATCTAGTAAAAAGGGATTAAGCAAAAATACCTCTAATTGTCTTAATGTGTCCAGCAAATTGGAGCGCTCCTCGACAAGAACTTTATACTGTCCCTGTATTTC